>JARYGA010029063.1:0-63314 GCA_030545235.1 Helianthus tuberosus | reverse complement strand
GATTAGACAAAAAAAAAACTCTCAACAAATGACTACAATTTAAGGAATGTGTTTAGTGACGGCATCAGATTCCTAATTGATAGAGAAAGGTCTGGTGGTAAGAAAAGCTGCTTCTAGGAGGTTGTCAAGTGTTTTCGCACGATGATTCCATTTTTGGGTGGTTGGTTTGGCCCTTGTTCCTGTAACTCGAATCCTAGCCCAGTATATCCCATTTTAATCTTATACCATTGTGAACCTTACGCCTTTTTTACTCTCTGATCGAGGTTCTCGGCATTGAAAAATCTTCGTAAACTAAATCACACGTGTATATGTTGACATTTAAGAGATATACAGTTAAGAAAATCAAGGGCAATGGTGATATATATTCGGATTAGACACAAAAAAAACACTCAACAAATAGCTACAATTTAAGGAATGTGTTTAGTGACGGCATCAGATTTCTAATTGATAGAGAAAGGTATGGTGGTAAGAAAAGCTGCTTCTAAGAGGTTGTCAAGTGTTTTCGCACGATGATTCCATTCTTGGGTGGTTGGTTTGGCCCTTGTTCATGTAACTCGAATCCTAGCCCGGTATGTCCCATTTTAATTTTACACCATTGTTAACCTTACGCCTTTTTTACTCTCTGGTCGAGGTTCTCGGCATTGAAAAATCTTCGTAAACTAAATCACACGTGTATATGTTGATATTTAAGAGATATGCAGTCTAAGAAAAATCAAGGGCAATGGTGATATATATGCGGATTAGACACAAAAAAACCACTCAACAAATGGCTACAATTTAAGGAATGTGTTTAGTGATGGCATCAGATTCCTAACTGATGGAGAAAGGTCTGGTGGCAAGAAAAACTGCTTCTAGGAGGTTGTCAAGTGTTTTCGCAGACGATTCCATTCTTGGGTGGTTGGTTTGGCCCTTGTTCCTGTAACTCGAAACCTAGCCCGGTATATCCCATTTTAATTTTACACCATTGTTAACCTTACGCCTTTTTTACTCTCTGATAGAGGTTCTCAGCATTGAAAAATCTTCGTAAACTAAATCACACGTGTATATGTTGATATTTAATAGATATACAGTCAAGAAAATCAAGGGTAATGGTGATATATATGCAGATTAGTCACAAAAATAAAAAACACTCAACAAATGGCTACAATTTAAGGAATGTGTTTAGTGACGGCATCAGATTCCTAATTGATGGAGAAAGGTCTGGTGGCAAGAAAAGCTGCTTCTAGGAGGTTGTCAAGTGTTTTCGCTCGACGATTCCATTCTTGGGTGGTTGGTTTGGCCCTTGTTCCTGTAACTCGAATTCTAGCCCGGTATATCCCATTTTAATTTTACACCATTATTATCCTTACGCCTTTTTTAGTCTCTGATAGAGGTTCTCGGCATTGAAAAATCTTCGTAAACTAAATCACACGTGTATATGTTGATATTTAATAGATATACAGTTAAGAAAATCAAGGGTAATGGTGATATATATGCGGATTAGACACAAAAAAAAAACACAACAATTGGCTACAATTTAAGGAATGTGTTTAGTGACGGCATCAGATTCCTAATTGATAGAGAATGGTCTGGTGGTAAGAAAAGCTGCTTCTAGGAGGTTGTCAAGTGTTTTCGCACGATGATTCCATTCTTTGGTGGTTCATTTGGCCCTTGTTCATGTAACTCGAATCCTAGCCCGGTATATCCTTTTTTAATTTTACACCATTGTGAACCTTACGCCTTTTTTACTCTCTGATAGAGGTTCTCGGCGTTGAAAAATCTTCGTAAATAAATCACACGTGTATATGTTGATATTTAAGAGATATGCAGTCTAAGAAAATCAAGGGCAATGGTGATATATATGCGGATTAGACACAAAAAAACACTCAACAAATGGCTACAATTTAAGGAATGTGTTTAGCGACGGCATCAAATTCCTAATTGATTGAGAAAGGTCTGGTGGCAAGAAAAGCTGCTTCTAGGAGGTTGTCAAATGTTTTCGCTCGACGATTCCATTCTTAGGTGGTTGGTTTGGCCCTTGTTCCTGTAACTCGAATCCTAACCCGGTATATCCTTTTTTAATTTTACACCATTGTGAACCTTACGCCTTTTTTACTCTCTGATAGAGGTTCTCGGCGTTGAAAAATCTTCGTAAACTAAATCACACGTGTATATGTTGACATTTAAGAGATATACAGTCAAGAAAATCAAGGGCAATGGTGATATATATGTGGATTAGACACAAAAAAAAAACACTCAACAAATGACTACAATTTAAGGAATGTGTTTAGTGACGGCATCAGATTCCTAATTGATGGAGAAAGGTCTAGTGGCAAGAAAAGCTGCTTCTAGGAGGTTGTCAAGTGTTTTCGCTCGATGATTCCATTCTTGGGTGGTTGGTTTGGCCCTTGTTCCCGTAACTCGAATCCTAGCCCGGTATATCCCATTTTAATTTTACACCATTGTGAACCTTACGCCTTTTTTACTCTCTAATCGAGGTTCTCGGCAATGAAAAATCTTCGTAAACTAAATCACACATGTATATGTTGACATTTAAGAGACATACAATCAAGAAAATCAAGGGCAATGGTGATATATATGCGGATTAGACACACAAAAAAACACTCAATAAATGGCTACAATTTAAGGAATGTGTTTAGTGACGATATCAGATTCCTATTTGATGGAGAAAGGTCTGGTGGTAAGAAAAGCTGCTTCTAGGAGGTTGTCAAGTGTTTTCACTCGATGATTCCATTCTTGGGTGGTTGGTTTGGCCCTTGTTCCTGTAACTCGAATCCTAGCCTGGTATATTCCATTTTAATTTTACACCATTGTGAACCTTACGCCTTTTTTACTCTCTGATCGAGGTTCTTGGCATTGAAAAATCTTTGTAAACTAAATCACACGTGTATATGTTGATATTTAAGAGATATACAGTCAAGAAAATCAAGGGCAATGGTGATATATATGCGGATTAGACACAAAAAAAAAACACTCAACAAATGGCTACAATTTAAGGAATGTGTTTAGTGACGGCATCAGATTCCTAATTGATGGATAAAGGTCTGGTGGCAAGAAAAGCTGCTTCTAGGAGGTTGAGTGTTTTCTCTTGACGATTCCATTCTTGGGTGGTTGGTGTGGCCCGTGTTCCTGTCACTCGAATCCTAGCCCGGTATATCCCATTTTAATCTTCCACCATTGTGAACCTTACGCCTTTTTTACTCTCTGATCGAGGTTCTCGGCATTGAAAAATCTTCGTAAACTAAATCACACGTGTATATGTTGACATTTAAGAGATATACAGTCAAGAAAATCAAGGGCAATGGTGATATATATGTAGATTAGACACCAAAAAAAAACACTCAACAAATGGCTACAATTTAAGGAATGTGTTTAGTGACGGCATCAGATTCCTAATTGATGGAGAAAGGTCTGGTGGTAAGAAAAGCTGCTTCTAGGAGGTTGTCAAGTATTTTCGCTCGACGATTCCATTCTTGGGTGGTTGGTTTGGCCCTTGTTCCTGTAACTCGAATTCTAGCCCGGTATATCCCATTTTAATTTTACACCATTGTTATCCTTACGCCTTTTTTACTCTCGGATAGAGGTTCTCGGCATTGAAAAATCTTCGTAAACTAAATCACACGTGTATATGTTGATATTTAATAGATATACAGTTAAGAAAATCAAGGGTAATGGTGATATATATGCAGATTAGACACAAAAAAAAACTCAACAATTGGCTACAATTTAAGGAATGTGTTTAGTGACGGCATCAGATTCCTAATTGATAGAGAATGGTTTGGTGGTAAGAAAAGCTGCTTCTAGGAGGTTGTCAAGTGTTTTCGCACGATGATTCCATTCTTTGGTGGTTCGTTTGGCCCTTGTTCCTGTAACTCGAATCCTAGCCCGGTATATCCTATTTTAATTTTTCACCATTGTGAACCTTGCGCCTTTTTTACTCTCTGATCGAGGTTCTCGGCATTGAAAAATCTTCGTAAACTAAATCACACGTGTATATGTTGACATTTAAGAGATATACAGTCAAGAAAATCAAGGGCAATGGTGATATATATGCGGATTAGACACAAAAAAAACACTCAACAAATGACTACAATTTAAGGAATGTGTTTAGTGACGGCATCATATTCCTAATTGATGGAGAAAGGTCTAGTGGCAAGAAAAGCTGCTTCTAGGAGGTTGTCAAGTGTTTTCGCTCGACGATTCCATTCTTGGATGGTTGGTTTGTCCCTTGTTCCTGTAACTCGAATCCTAACCCGGTATATCCCATTTTTATTTTACACCATTGTGAACCTTACGCCTTTTTTACTCTCTAATCGAGGTTCTCAGCATTGAAAAATCTTCGTAAACTAAAACACACATGTATTTGTTGACATTTAAGAGACATACAGTCAAGAAAATCAAGGGCAATGGTGATATATATGCGGAGTAGACACAAAAAAAACACTCAACAAATGGCTACAATTTAAGGAATGTGTTTAGTGACGACATCAGATTCCTAATTGATGGAGAAAGGTCTGGTGGTAAGAAAAGCTGCTTCTAGGAGGTTGTCAAGTGTTTTCGCTCGATGATTCTGTAGGATCGATTTGGGACCCGAATGAGTCGATCAGAAGAGTTTATCTCAGTTTCAGAAGCGGAAACTAAGAAACCGAGTTCAATTCAGCAAACAATATACTTTAAACTGTATTTTCTATTGATTGAATGACGTTTACAAGCACGAGAAATACCGGCAGCACTTCGGTACAATATTCTGATTCCCCACCAAATGACATGATGACTCTCCTATTTATAGTGTTTCTGATTCCCCATTAAAGTGCTATTTTCTGATTCCCCACGAAATGACAATTTTCTAATTCCCCACGAAAATGTCATGTCTATTTCGTGGGAAATCAACATTTCGTGCCCTAATCTAAACAATTCTATACAAGACGAAGACGACAGACGGATGCACCAACAAACTCCCCCTCGGATGTTGACGGAGTCTTCAGTGTCGAGTCTTCGCACTTTCAGTCTTTATTAGCCTTTGGGCTTCTTTTCTTTGAAATGTTTGACGCTGTAAGTATCCTTCCTTCAATCTTTATCTTCTCTTTTCTCTATCATCAACAAACTCCTCACGAACAATCTCTACTCGGATGTCTTCAGACTCCCCCTTTCAATATACTGGGATCGCAGGCTGGCATGTTGAAATCACACAGTCCTCAGGTATCGGAACCTGACTCTCTATCATTCAAATAACCTGCACATTCTCTACCCAAAAATAAATTTTCTGATGATAACTTGTAAAACAATCTCACCATCTAATGAACCTCTTGCAGGAATAATACAATCAAAGAATGATTTTACCATGTTAATCATTGATGAACCACTTGAAGATATATCACTTTTATGTTAAAAAACAACACACTCTCCCAAACCATCTGTTCATCATGTTTAGCACTTGGAATCTTGAAAATCAGCTCTCCAACACCAGTTGTCGAAAATCTTTTTGTATTTTACAAAATTTATGCTAAAACACACTGAAAATCTTTTTGGATTTTTGAATAGAATGAAATACAGTAAAGAAATATTTACATACAATATTTTTGTGAGTTTGTATAAGAGGATCATATCAGTTGTTGTGACAAATCACTAACACCGTTAAGCTTTAAACATTTTAAGTTCTAAACGATTCACTTAGATTGTCAGTATACTGGTCCACTTAAATTCTCACACAAAGTTCAACTGCTTCGAGATACGAGATTAATGTCTTAAGCACTTAAACTTAATCGCGTGTCCCACCTCAGAATATACTCCCGTATCCAGATCCCAATATTCAGTCATACAGGTGAGTATACCACAGATGATATCTGCAAGGGGTTATAATGTGATGGCCGTGAGAGCCCAGGTCGATACTTCCGTATACGAAGAGAGATGACGGCTTCGACTTTTGGTGCGTCCCCTTTAGAGGATCTTTTTTACAACAGCAATGACTATCAATTTTATTGTTTCATCCATTTGCTGAGGGCGGCGCTATGTTTCAAGCAAGCGGAAAGTATTCTCCGGGGACTAGGCCATTGCTTCCGCAAAATCAGAAGTCCCGGGATAATACCCCAGATATCACTAAGTATAAAGACCTAGTATCTCAGAAAGAGGGACCTTTCAAACAAGATTTCGGGGTTTACCCATATATCCGAGAGATGTTTCCCCACGATATAAGCAAGTTTGAATTTAGGTTTATATCTCGTCACAATCTACTAAATGTGCAAAAACCTACTGACACATCATCAGTGTGATCGTTTATCACATTTTTACTTTCCATTTCTATAGCATGCTGTGATAGTCCACTGATGTACTATCATTTCCTCTTCTTTGACACAAAACTCATTTTTGAATTTTATCATGTTTTTGTCTTTTTCAAATTTTCAAATGTTTTTGGATTTTCTGAAAAATTTTACTCCCCCTAAAATGCGAACACATTTTAGGAAATTTGAAAATAAACGAGCTCTTGACCCACTTAGTAAGAACATTTTGAAAAATAAACTATACAATAACGTGACAACTGATATTGAATCACTTCAATTCGCCATTCACTTGGCATAAACAATCAGAACTCCCCCTTTCAACAAACTATTTTCCCATTGATTTCAAAAACACTTAAGTTTGTTTTAATCAAATGGTTTTTCCGGAAAATAAGTTTGATTTTACCACTTATAAATTTGGGGTTTGATTCATCATATTGTCATCAAATATCACATGAATGTATGGTCCAATCAAGTTCAACCTAATGACCTTGATTAACCACTTGTAGGAAAAACAAGTACAACTTAATGTTCTTGATTTTACCACTTGAAAGTGTAAATCTTCTTCAACCACTTGTAGGTTTTCCTACCAATCATACCATTTGTAGAAAACTGACAATTTAAATATCACCTGTACTTTACCATTTGTACCACTTGTAAGATTATCAACCAAGAAAGATAGATGCCGATTCCTGCTCCACTCTTACCAACCTGGGAGCTTCGGCAAGTCCAGACACTTACTGTTCATAGTAGGTACCATCCCAGTCACAAACCAGGGATGGTTCAACCTTATCTTTCTTCATCTTCTTCTCATAAAACTCCTTCACTCCTTTGACTTTCTTGTCAATCATTTTTCCAAAAATATGATGAACTTTGGAGTTAAAGACTTTCTCAACATCGAAAACCTTTTTGTCATCATAAAATTGGTTTGAAATCTCAACTTTACCAATTTTCTTTTTATAATTTTCAGTCTGAAGTGATGGAAAATTTTCATCATCCACAGTCAGAACTGATTTTTCTCCTTTTGAAACAACCTGTGGCTCCTCTGATTTTGTGAAATCAGACTCATCGCCAGAAGATAGCTCCTCTGATTTTGACCTATTAGAATCATTGCTAGAACTATCAACAGACTTCTTAACAACCCATTTCTGGTTGTCAGATTTAGCTCTTTTGTTGTAAAACTTGTTTGAACATTCACCAATTTCAAGTTTTGAGTTTTTCAATAATCTGGTTCGGTCAATTGGTGGTTCAAACTCAATCACTTTCTCTTTCTGTTTACGAGAAACTCCCTGTTTTAATGATATTGCTTTAGAACAATCTCTGGCAATATGTCCAACAGTGTTGCATTGGAAACAGGTTCTCGTATCTTTCCTCTGTCCAGCAAACTTCATCTCTTCTTGCTTCTTTGCAAGGAACTCACTGTTTGACTGCTTCCAGAATTCTTTCTTTTCTTCTTCTTCTGATGAAGTACCTGAAACAAATGTCATCTTTGCTTTAAAATCACGAACATATTTTTCTGTTGGAGTAAATCCAAGACCTTTCTTTTTGAAATTGCCATGGTTAGGTTTCTTTTGAAAACCAAAACCATAACCTTTTTTTTTGTTTAATCTTTGTTGTACTCTTGAGGTGTAAGGTTTAGGTTTACCATTAAGATTTAAATCTTTTATTTCAGAAATGTTAATTTCTGTAAGTTTGAAAACCTTTTTGATCAATTCAGTTTTGACACCTCTTATTGGAAATTCCTCATCAAAATATAATTTGTCAGAATCATTCAAAGTATATGCAACTTTAAACGTTTCGTCATTCAAATTAGACTTTGATAACAGGAATTCTTTGTTGTAAACCCTTTTAACTGAAGACTTTGGACTGTTGACTATAGAACTCGATCTTTCAGAACCAGACTTTGACTCTGACTCTGACTTTGACTCTGAGTTTGACTCCAACTTTGACTCCTCAATTTCATCTTTATCCAACACCTGATCGATGACTTTCTTTATTAACTCGGACTCATGATTAGTGTCAGATGATGTAAACGTAACATCAATATTTTCTGGCAAATTGACTGAGGACTCCGACTCCCACTGTAAATTTGTTGCTTTTTCGACTCTTTCCTGATTTGGATTTCTGGGCAAATATCCATTTTCTAGTGGGGGTGGACACTTGTTGTAACTGACACCTTGTTTTTTACCAGAATTTTTCTTGTTAGTCTTTTTCTTTGTGTCACTCTTCTTTTCAGTCTTCTCTTCTGGAGTCCTTTGTTTAGAGACTTTTTCGGCATTCTTTTCTTCAGTTACTTCATCCTTTTCAAATACCTTCATGCCTTCAACAGTTGGATAAATCCTGTCAATGACATAAGAAGTACATGAGTAGCTTTTCAACAAACGATTAACTATTTCAGTTTCGATTCTTTGCAGTTCCAGTTTCTGTTCAAGAGCAGCACACTTCTCAATGTAGTTGTTCACAACTTTTTGCTTTATCATGAACGCTCCCTGAAGTGTCTTCATTGCTGTTGCTTGTTCTTCACTTGTATGATTGTATTGATTCATAGCTTTGTTCAGGACATCATAAGATTCCTTCAAACTGTTCAAGTTATAAATCAATGTGCTATTCTGCTTCTTTATAGCTTCACAAGTGTCACACTTCACAGGAATCTTTTTAGCATCAACTTCTTCATCAAATTTGAACTTTGGAACTTCAACCTTAACTTTCCTTTTGATCACTGGAACTTCTTCATCGTCACTACTAACTGGTGTCTTTATCTTTTTCTTAATCACGGGAACTTCCTCGTCATCACTGTTGACTGGTGTTTTGATCTTTTTCTTTTTCTTTTTAACTTTATCATCATCACTATCACTTTCAGCCATCATTTTCAAATGATCTGCCATTCTTCTTGACCAATACTCATGATCATCATCACTATCCACTTCCATGTTTCGGATTTTCAAAGTTTACAAAACACAAACTTTCTTATTTCAAAAATACTTGTCTCAAATGAGCTATATCACCTTGTAAAATATACCTGAAACAAACTAACAAAAAAGTAGTTTAAACAGACAGAATACGTAAAAATGTGTGACGATTGAATCGATCTAGGACTCGTGTCGAAGATTTGTGGACTTGTTTAATGAATTCCACAAACTGAATGAATGAACTAGATCAAATGGGCCACGAAATATGGGCTTCCAATAGACCGCAAACAATGAAGTTCACTTGGGCTGATAACAAACAATGATGATTGGGCCTCAAATTCCAAAAACCCGACAATAATAGGTGCTAAAAGACTATGATTGGGCCGTTTGAATGTGGCTGACAAATTCTGACTTTATACAATTACTGATTGGGCCCTCCTTATAACATGGCCGACATCATCAAACATGCATTGGGCCTCACTTCTTGTTCACATGCAAAACAGTGACAATAACTTCTTTTGTTGTTGAATAAAGATTGGGCCGCAACTATTTGATCAAAGTGATTCACGTGATTTTTTGTATAAAGTGCCGAAAATTGTGGTCACACCTTAATTCTCATTTGACCAACACTATAGTGGATCTAACAATTCAAATCACATGTATCTGATTGGGCCGAACAGTTTCACCAACTTTGAATGCACACTTTGACTTAATCTTGTGAATATATCAAGTGGCCGACAACTAATATTTCAGCTCAAATATGATTGGGCCGATGCAATATCACAAAAGCATTAGATAATTGGACCGAGAATTGTTTTCAATTCAATAAAATGATTCAGCAGTTCACGTGATTACTCTGTTCAATGACCGACAACAATTATTTCAAACTAACACTTTGGAGCGGAATCACGACAACCCTTTGGAGCGGAATCACGACAATCACGTTGGAGCGGAATCAAAACACAACTTTCAAGAAGGACCTGTAATTTGGAGCGGAATTAGATTTTTAGGAATCTTTGGAGCGGAATCAGCAAATATCTCAAGTGGGATGTCGATTAGGAACGGAATTAGAACAAATTTTCGAGCGGAATCACGCTGATGTCATCATTCTCTCGAACGTTTTCGAGCGGAACCTCAAAAATAACCAGTTTTAGTTCGAATTTGGACTTGAAACTTTCAAGGCTTTGTTAACTATCAATTCCGAACACAATGTGAAAATTTGAGCCAATTTTAACCGTGAAATGATGTTCAATTTGAAAAAGAAAGGTGTAGAAACAGAAATCGCAGCTGAATTGTATAGAACTCTTCTTCCTGTGCTCTGATACCACTTGTAGGATCGATTTGGGACCCGAATGAGTCGATCAGAAGAGTTTATCTCAGTTTCAGAGGCGGAAACTAAGAAACCGAGTTCAATTCAGCAAACAATATACTTTAAACTGTATTTTCTATTGATTGAATGACGTTTACAAGCATGAGAAATACCGGCTGCACTTCGGTACAACATTCTGATTCCCCACCAAATGACATGATGACTCTCCTATTTATAGTGTTTCTGATTCCCCACGAAAGTGCTATTTTCTGATTCCCCACGAAATGACAATTTTCTGATTCCCCACGAAATGACAATTTTCTAATTCCCCACGAAAATGTCATGTCTATTTCGTGGGAAATCAACATTTCGTGCCCAAATCTAAACAATTCTATACAAGACTCGATACAAGACGAAGACGACAGACAGATGCACCAACATATTCCATTCTTAGGTGGTTGGTTTGGCCTTTGTTCCTGTAACTCGAATCCTAGCCCGGTATATCCTATTTTACTTTCACACCATTGTGAACCTTACGCCTTTTTTATTCTTTGATCGAGGTTCTTGGCATTGAAAAATCTTCGTAAACTAAATCACACGTGTATATGTTGATATTTAATAGATATATAGTCAAGAAAATCAAGGGCAATGGTGATATATATGCGGACTAGACACCAAAAAAAATACTCAACAAATGGCTACAATTTAAGGAATGTGTTTAGTGACGGCATCAGATTCCTAATTGATGGAGAAAGGTCTGGTGGTAAGAAAAGCTGCTTCTAGGAGGTTGTCAAGTATTTTCGCTCGACGATTCCATTCTTGGGTGGTTGGTTTGGCCCTTGTTCCTGTAACTCGAATCCTAGCCCGGTATATCCCATTTTAATTTTACACCATTGTTAACCTTACGCCTTTTTTACTCTCTGATAGAGGTTCTCAGCATTGAAAAATCTTCGTAAATTAAATCACACGTGTATATGTTGATATTTAATAGATATACCGTCAAGAAAATCAAGGGTAATGGTGATATATATGCAGATTAGACAAAAAAAAACACTCAACAAATGGCTACAATTTAAGGAATGTGTTTAGTGACGGCATCAGATTCCTAATTAATGGAGAAAGGTCCGGTGGCAAGAAAAGCTGCTTCTACGAGGTTGTCAAGTGTTTTCGCTCGACGATTCCATTCTTGGGTGGTTGGTATGGCCCTTGTTCCTGTAACTCGAATCCTAGCCCGGTATATCCTATTTTAATTTTACACCACTGTGAACCTTACGCCTTTTTTACTCTCTGATCGAGGTTCTCGGCATTCAAAAATCTTCGTAAACTAAATCACACGTGTATATGTTGACATTTAAGAGATATACAGTCAAGAAAATCAAGGGCAATGGTGATATTTATGCAGATTAGACACAAAAAAAAAACACTCTACAAATGACTACAATTTAAGGAATGTGTTTAGTGACGGCATCAGATTCCTAATTGATGGAGAAAGGTCTAGTGGCATGAAAACCTGCTTCTAGGAGGTTGTCAAGTGTTTTCGCTCGACGATTCCATTCTTGGGTGGTTGGTTTGGCCCTTGTTCCTGTAACTCGAATCCTAGCCCGGTATATCTCATTTTAATTTTACACCATTGTGAACCTTACGCCTTTTTTACACTCTAATCGAGGTTCTCGGCATTCAAAAATCTTCGTAAACTAAATCACACATGTATATGTTGACATTTAAGAGACATACAGTCAAGAAAATCAAGGGCAATGGTGATATATATGCGGAGTAGACAAAAAAAAAACACTCAACAAATGGCTACAATTTAAGGAATGTGTTTAGTGACGACATCAGATTCCTAATTGATGGAGAAAGGTCTGGTGGTAAGAAAAGCTGCTTCTCGGAGGTTGTCAAGTGTTTTCGTTGGATGATTCCATTCTTGGGTGGTTGGTTTGGCCCTTGTTCCTGTAACTCGAATCCTAGCCCGGTATATCCCATTTTAAATTTACACCATTGTGAACCTTACGCCTTTTATACTCTCTGATCGAGGTTCTTGGCATTGAAAAATCTTCGAAAACTAAATCACACGTGTATATGTTGATATTTAATAGATATACAGTCAAGAAAATCAAGGGCAATGGTGATATATATGCAGATTAGACACAAAAAATAAAACACTCAACAGATGGCTACAATTTAAGGAATGTGTTTAGTGACGGCATCAGATTCCTAATTGATGGAGAAAGGTCTGGTGGAAAGAAAAGCTGCTTCTAGGAGGTTGTCAAGTGTTTTCGCTCGACAATTCCATTCTTAGGTGGTTGGTTTGGCCCTTGTTCCGGTAACTCGAATCCTAGCCCGGTATATCCCATTTTAATTTTACACCATTGTGAACCTTACACCTTTTTTACTCTCTGATAGAGGTTCTTGATATTGAAAAATCTTCGTAAACTAAATCACACGTGTATATGTTGACTTTTAAGAGATATACAGTCAAGAAAATCAAGGGAAATGGTGTTATATATGCGGATTAGACACAAAAAAAAAACACTCAACAAATGGCTACAATTTAAGGAATGTGTTTAGTGACGACATCAGATTCCTAATTGATGGAGAAAGGTCTGGTGGTAAGAAAAACTGCTTCTAGGAGGTTGTCAAGTGTTTTCGCTCGACAATTCCATTCTAGGGTGGTTGGTTTGGCCCTTGTTCCTGTAACTCGAATCCTTTCACGGTATATCCCATTTTAATTTTACACCATTGTGAACCTTACGCCTTTTTTACTCTATGATCGAGGTTCTCCGCATTGAAAAATCTACATAAACTAAATCACACGCGTATTTGTTGACATTTAAGAAATATACAGTCAAGAAAATCGAGGGCAATGTTGATATATATGCGGATTACACACCAAAATAAAAAAACACTTCACAAATGGCTACTATTTAAGGAATGTGTTTAGTGACGGCATCAGATTCCTAATTGATGGAGAAAGGTCTGGTGGCAAGAAAAGCAGCTTCTAGGAGGTTGTCAAGTGTTTTCGCTAGACGATTCCATTCTTGGGTGGTTGGTTTGGCCCTTGTTCCTGTAACTCGAATCCTAGCCCGGTATATCCAATTTTAATTTTACACCATTGTGAACCTTACGCCTTTTTTACTCACTTATAGAGGTTCTCGGCATTGAAAAATCTACGTAAACTAAATCACACGTGTATATGTTGACATTTAAGATATATACAGTCAAGAAAATCGAGGGCAATGTTGATATATATGCGGAATAGACACCAAAATAAAAAAACACTTGACAAATGGCTACAATTTAAGGAATGTGTTTAGTGACGGCATCAGATTCCTAATTGATGGAGAAATGTCTGGTGGCAAGAAAAGTAGCTTCTAGGAGGTTGTCAAGTGTTTTCGCTCGACGATTCCATTCTTGGGTGGTTGGTTTGGCCCTTGTTCCTGTAACTCGAATCCTAGCCCGGTATATCCAATTTTAATTTTATACCATTGTGAACCTTACGCCTTTTTTACTCTCTTATAGAGGTTCTCGGCATTGAAAAATCTACGTAAACTAAATCACACGTGTATATGTTGACATTTAAGATATATACAGTCAAGAAAATCGAGGGCAATGTTGATATATATGCGGATTAGACACCAAAATAAAAAAAAACACTTGACAAATGGCTACAATTTAAGGAATGTGTTTAGTGACGGCATCAGATTCCTAATTGATGGAGAAAGGTCTGGTGGCAAGAAAAGCAGCTTCTAGGAGGTTGTCAAGTGTTTTCGCTCGATGATTCCATTCTTGGGTGGTTGGTTTGGCCCTTGTTCCTGTAACTCGAATCCTAGCCCGGTATATCCAATTTTAATTTTACACCATTGTGAACCTTACGCCTTTTTTACTCTCTGATAGAAGTTCTCGGCGTTGAAAAATCTTCGTAAACTAAATCGCACATGTATATGTTGACATTTAAGAGATATACAATTAAGAAAATCAAGGGCAATGGTGATATATATGCGGATTAGACACCAAAAAAAAAACACTCAACAAATGGCTACAATTTAAGGAATGTGTTTAGTGACGGCATCAGATTCATAATTGATGGAGAAAGGTCTGTTGGCAAGAAAAGCTGCTTCTAGGAGGTTGTCAAGTGTTTTCGCTCGACGATTCCATTCTTGGGTGGTTGGTTTGGCCCTTGTTACGGTAAGTCGAATCCTAGCCCGGTATATCCCATTTTAATTTTACACAATTGTGAACCTTTCACCTTTTTTACTCTCTGATAGAGGTTCCCGGCATTGAAAAATCTTCGTAAACTAAATCACACGTGTATATGTTGACATTTAAGAGATATACAGTCAAGAAAATCAGGGGAAATGGTGTTATATATGCGGATTAGACACAAAAAAAAACTGAACAAATGGCTACAATTTAAGGAATGTGTTTAGTGACGGCATCAGATTCCTAATTGATGGAGAAAGGTCTGGTGGAAAGAAAAACTGCTTCTAGGAGGTTGTCAAGTGTTTTCGCTCGACGATTCCATTCGAGGGTGGTTGGTTTGGCCCTTGTTCTTGTAACTCGAATCCTAGCACAGTATATCCCATTTTAATTTTACACCATTGTGAACCTTACGCCTTTTTTACTCTATGATCGAGGTTCTCGGCATTGAAAAATCTTCGTAAACTAAATCACACGTGTATATGTTGACATTTAAGAGATATAGAGTCAAGAAAATCGACGGCAATGTTGATATATATGCAGATTAGACACCAAAATAAAAAAAAACACTTGACAAATGGCTACAATTTAAGGAATGTGTTTAGTGACGGCATCAGATTCCTAATTGATGGAGAAAGGTCTGGTGGCAAGAAAAGAAGCTTCTAGGAGGTTGTCAAGTGTTTTCGCTCGACGATTCCATTCTTGGCTAGTTGGTTTGGCCCTTGTTCATGTAACTCGAATCCTAGCCCGGTATATCCCATTTTAATTTTACACCACTGTGAACCTTACGCCTTTTTTACTCTTTGATCGAGTTTCTCGGCATTGAATAATCTTCGTAAACTAAATCACACGTGTATATGTTGATATTTAAGAGATATACAGTCAAGAAAATCAAGGGCAATGGTGATATATATGCGGATTAGACAGCAAAAAAAACACTCAACAAATGGCAACAATTAGTGACGGCATCAGATTCCTAATTGATGGAGAAAGGTCTGGTGGCAAGAAAAGCTGCTTCTAGGAGGTTGTCAAGTGTTTTCGCTCGACGATTCCATTCTTGGGTGCTTGGTTTGGCCCTTGTTCCTGTAACTCGAATCCAAGCCTGGTATATCCCATTTTAATTTTACACCATTGTGAACCTTACACCTTTTTTACTCTCTGATAGAGGTTCTCGGCGTTGAAAAATCTTCGTAAACTAAATCACACGTGTATATGTTGACATTTAAGAGATATACAGTCAAGAAAATCAAGGGCAATGGTGATATATATGCGGATTAGACACAAAAAAAAAACACTCAACAAATGACTACAATTTAAGGAATGTGTTTAGTGACGGCATCAGATTCCTAATTGATGGAGAAAGGTCTAGTGGCAAGAAAAGCTGCTTCTAGGAGGTTGTCAAGTGTTTTCGCTCGACGATTCCATTCTTGGGTGGTTGGTTTGGCCCTTGTTCATGTAACTCGAATCCTAGCCCTGTATATCTCATTTTAATTTTACACCATTGTGAACCTTACGTCTTTTTTACTCTCTGATCGATGTTCTCGGCATTGACAAATCTTCGTAAACTAAATCACACGTGTATATGTTGATATTTAAGAGATATACAGTCAAGAAAATCAAGGGCAATGGTGATATATATGCGGATTAGACACCAAAAGAAAAACGCTCAACAAATGGCAACAATTTAAGGAATGTGT
Source organism: Helianthus tuberosus (assembly GCA_030545235.1). Classification (NCBI taxonomy): domain Eukaryota; kingdom Viridiplantae; phylum Streptophyta; class Magnoliopsida; order Asterales; family Asteraceae; genus Helianthus; species Helianthus tuberosus. The sequence continues at coordinate 46,927 of JARYGA010029063.1, read as the reverse complement.
TTAGTGACGGCATCAGATTCCTAATTGATGGAGAAAGGTCTGGTGGCAAGAAAAGCTGCTTCTAGGAGGTTGTCAAGTGTTTTCGCTCGACAATTCCATTCTAAGGTGCTTGGTTTGGCCCTTGTTCCTGTAAGTCGAATCCAAGCCTGGTGTATCCCATTTTAATTTTACACCATTGTGAACCTTACGCCTTTTTTACTCTCTGATAGAGGTTCTCGGCGTTGAAAAATATTCGTAAACTAAATCACACGTGTATATGTTGACATTTAAGAGATATACAGTCATGAAAATCAAGGGCAATGGTGATATATATGTGGATTAGACACAAAAGAAAAACACTCAACAAATGGCTACAATTTAAGAAATGTGTTTAGTGACGACATCAGATTCCTAATTGATGGAGAAAGGTCTGGTGGTAAGAAAAGCTGCTTCTAGGAGGTTGTCAAGTGTTTTTGCTCGACGATTCCATTCTTGGGTGGTTGGTTTGGCCCTTGTTCATGTAACTCGAATCCTAGCCAGGTACATCCCATTTTAATTTTACACCATTGTGAACCTTACACCTTTTTTACTCTCTGATCGAGGTTCTCGGCATTGAAAAATCTTCGTAAACTAAATTACACATGTATATGTTGACATTTAAGAGATATACAGACAAGAAAATCGAGGGCAATGTTGATATATATGCGGATTAGACACCAAAAAAAAAACACTTCACAAATGGCTACAATTTAAGGAATGTGTTTAGTGACGGCATCAGATTCCTAATTGAGAAAGAAAGGTCTGGTGGCAAGAATATCAACTTCTAGGAGGTTGTCAAGTGTTTTCGCTCGACGATTCCATTCTTGGGTGGTTGGTTTGGCCCTTGTTCATGTAACTCGAATCCTTGCCCGGTATATCCCATTTTAATTTTACACCATTGTGAACCTTACGCCTTTTTTACTCTCTCATCGAGGTTCTCGGCATTGAAAAATCTTCGTAAACTAAATCACACGTGTATATGTTGATATTTAAGAGATATACAGTCATGAAATCAAGGGCAATGGTGATATATATGCGGATTAAACACCAAAAAAACACTGAACAAACGGCTACAATTTAAGGAATGTGTTTAGTGACGGCATCAGATTCCTAATTGATGGAAAAAGGTCTGGTGGTAAGAAAAGCCGCTTCTAGGAGGTTGTCAAGTGTTTTTGCTCGACGATTCCATTCTTGGGTGGTTGGTTTGGCCCATGTTCCTGTAACTCGAATCCTAGCCCGGTAAATCCCATTTTAATCTTACACCATTGTGAACCTTACGCCTTTTTTACTCTCTGATCGAGGTTCTCGGCATTGAAAAATCTTCGTAAACTAAATCACACGTGTATATGTTGATATTTAAGAGATATACAGTCAAGAAAATCAAGGGCAATGGTGATATATATGCGGATTAGACACCAAAAAAAACACTCAACAAATGGCTACAATTTAAGGAATGTGTTTAGTGACAGCATCAGATTCCTAATTGATGGAAAAAGGTCTAGTGGTAAGAAAAGGCGCTTCTTGGAGGTTGTCAAGTGTTTTCGCTCGACGATTCCATTCTTGGGTGGTTGGTTTGGCCCTTGTTCCGGTAACTCGAATCCTAGACCGATATATCCCATTTTAATCGTACACCATTGTGAACCTGGCGCCTTTTTTACTCTCTGATCGAGGTTCTCGGCATTGAAAAATCTTCGTAAACTAAATCACACTTGTATATGTTGATATTTAAGAGATATACAGTTAAGAAAATCAAGGGCAATGGTGATATATATGCGGATTAGACACCAAAAAAACACTCAACAAATGGCCACAATTTAAGCAATGTGTTTAGTGACAGCATCAGATTCCTAATTGATGGAGAAAGGTCTGGTGGTAAGAAAAGCTGCTTCTAGGAGGTTGTCAAGTGTTTTCGCTCGACGATTTCATTCGTGGGTGGTTGGTTTGGCCTTTGTTCCTGTAACTCGAATCCTAGCCCGGTTTATCCCATTTTAATTTTACACCATTGTGAACCTTACGCCTTTTTTACTCTCTGATCGAGGTTCTCGGTATTGAAAAATCTTCGTAAACTAAATCACACGTGTATATGTTGATATTTAAGAGATATACAGTCAAGAAAATCAAGGGCAATGGTGATATATATGCGGATTAGACACCAAAAAAAAAACACTCAACAAATGGCTACAATTTAAGGGATGTGTTTAGTGACGGCATAAGATTCCTAATTGATGGAAAAAGGTCTGGTGGTAAGAAAAGCCGCTTCTAGGAGGTTGTCAATTGTTTTCGCTCGACGATTCCATTCTTGGGTGGTTGGTTTGGCCCTTGTTCCTGTAACTCGAATCCTAGCCCGGTAAATCCCATTTTAATCTTACACCATTGTGAACCTTACGCCTTTTTTACTCTCTGATCGAGGTTCTCGGCATTGAAAAATCTTTGTAAATTAAATCACACGAGTATATGTTGATATTTAAGATATATACAGTCAAGAAAATCAAGGGCAGTGGTGATATATATGCGGATTAGACACCAAAAAAAAATCACTCAACAAATGGCTACAATTTAAGGAATGTGTTTAGTGACGACATCAGATTCCCAATTGATGGAGAAAGGTCTGGTGGTAAGAAAAGCTGTTTCTAGGAGGTTGTCAAGTGTGTTTTTGCCCGATGATTCCATTCTTGGGTGGTTGGTTTGGCCCTTGTTCCTGTAACTCGAATCCTAGCCCGGTATATCCCATTTTAATTTTACACCATTGTGAACCTTACTCCTTTTTTACTCTCTGATCGAGGTTCTCGGCATTGAAAAATCTTCGTAAACTAAATCACACGTGTATATGTTGATATTTAAGAGATATACAGTCAAGAAAATCAAGGGCAATGGTGATATATATGCGGATTAGACACCAAAAAAAACACTCAACAAATGGCTACAATTTAAGGAATGTGTTTAGTGACGGCATCAGATTCCAAATTGATGGAAAAAGGTCTGGTGGTAAGAAAAGCCGCTTCTAGGAGGTTGTCAAGTGTTTTTGCTCGACGATTCCATTCTTGGGTGGTTGGTTTGGCCCTTGTTCCTGTAAATCGAATCCTAGCCCGGTATATCCCATTTTAATCTAACACCATTGTGAACCTTACGCCTTTTTTACTCTCTGATCGAGGTTCTCGGCATTGAAAAATCTTCGTAAACTAAATCACACGTGTATATGTTGATATTTAAGAGATATACAGTCAAGAAAATCAAGGGCAATGGTGATATATATGCGGTTTAGACACCAAAAAAAACACTTAACAAATGGCTACAATTTAAGGAATGTGTTTAGTGACGGCATCAGATTCCTAATTGATGGAAAAAGGTCTGGTGGTAAGAAAAGCCGCTTCTAGGAGGTTGTCAAGTGTTTTCGCTCGACGATTCCATTCTTGGGTGGTTGGTTTGGCCCTTTTTCCTGTAACTCGAATCCTAGCACGATATATCCCATTTTAATCTTACACCATTGTGAACCTTACGCCTTTTTAACTCTCTGATCGAGGTTCTCGGCATTGAAAAATCTTCGTAAACTAAATCACACGTGTATATGTTGATATTTAAGAGATATACAGTTAAGAAAATCAAGGGCAATGGTGATATATATGCGGATTAGACACAAAAAAAAAACACTCAACAAATGGCTACAATTTAGGGAATGTGTTTAGTGACGGCATCAGATTCCTAATTGATGGAGAAAGGTCTGGTGGTAAGAAAAGCTGCTTCTAGGAGGTTGTCAAGTGTTTTCGCTCGACGATTTCATTCTTGTGTGGTTGGTTTGGCCCCTGTTCCTGTAACTCGAATCCTAGCCCGATATATCCCATTTTAATTTTACACCATTGTGAACCTTACGCCTTTTTTACTCTCTGATCGAGGTTCTCGGTATTGAAAAATCTTCGTAAACTAAATCACACGTGTATATGTTGATATTTAAGAGATATACAGTCAAGAAAATCAAGGGCAATGGTGATATATATGCGGATTAGACACAAAAAAAAACACTCAACAAATGGCTACAATTTAAGGAATGTGTTTAGTGACGGCATAAGATTCCTAATTGATGGAAAAAGGTCTGGTGGTAAGAAAAGCCGCTTCTAGGAGGTTGTCAATTGTTTTCGCTAGACGATTCCATTCTTGGGTGATTGGTTTGGCCCTTGTTCCTGTAACTCGAATCCTAGCCCAGTATATCCCATTTTAATCTTACACCATTGTGAACCTTACGCCTTTTTTACTCTCTGATCGAGGTTCTCGGCATTGAAAAATCTTCGTAAACTAAATTACACGTGTATATGTTGATATTTAAGAGATATACAGTCAAGAAAATCAAGGGCAGTGGTGATATATATGCGGATTAGACACCAAAAAAAATCACTCAACAAATGGCTACAATTTAAGTAATGTGTTTAGTGACGACATCAGATTCCCAATTGATGGAGAAAGGTCTGGTGGTAAGAAAAGCTGCTTCTAGGAGGTTGTGAAGTGTTTTTGCTCGATGATTCCATTCTTGGGTGGTTGGTTTGGCCCTTGTTCCTGTAACTCGAATCCTAGCCCGGTATATCCCATTTTAATTTTACACCATTGTGAACCTTACTCCTTTTTTACTCTCTGATCGAGGTTCTTGGCATTGAAAAATCTTCGTAAACTAAATCACACGTGTATATGTTGATATTTAAGAGATTTACAGTCAAGAAAATCAAGGGCAATGGTGATATATATGCGGATTAGACACCAAAAAAACACTCAACAAATGACTACAATTTAAGGAATGTGTTTAGTGACGGCATCAGATTCCAAATTGATGGAAAAAGGTCTGGTGGTAAGAAAAGCCGCTTCTAGGAGGTTGTCAAGTGTTTTTGCTAGACGATTCCATTCTTGGGTGGTTGGTTTCGCCCTTGTTCCTGTAACTCGAATCCTAGCCCGGTATATCCCATTTTAATTTTACACCATTATGAACCTTACGCCTTTTTTACTCTATGATCGAGGTTCTCGGCATTGAAAAATCTACGTAAACTAAATCACACGTGTATATGTTGACATTTAAGAGATATGCAGTCAAGAAAATCAAGGGCAATGTCGATATATATACGGATTAGACACCAAAATAAAAAAAACACTTGACAAATGGCTACAATTTAAGGAATGTGTTTAGTGACGGCATCAGATTCCTAATTGATGGAGAAAGGTCTGGTGGCAAGAAAAGCAGCTTCTAGGAGGTTGTCAAGTGTTTTCGCTCGACGATTCCATTCTTGGGTGGTTGGTTTGGCCCTTGTTCATGTAACTCGAATCCTAGCCCGGTATATCCCATTTTAATTTTACACCATTGTGAACCTTACGCCATTTTTACTCTCTGATCGAGGTTCTCGGCATTGAAAAATCTTCGTAAACTAAATCACACGTGTATATGTTGATATTTAAGCGATATACATTCAAGAAAATAAAGGGCAATGGTGATATATATGCGGATTAGACACCAAAAAAACACTCAACAAATGGCAACATTTTAAGGAATGTGTTTAGTGACGGCATCATATTCCTAATTGATGGAGAAAGGTCTGGTGGCAAGAAAAGCTGCTTCTAGGAGGTTGTCAAGTGTTTTTGCTCGATGATTCCATACTTGGGTGGTTGGTTTGGCCCTTGTTCCTGTAACTCGAATCCAAGCCTGGTACATCCCATTTTAATTTTACACCATTGTGAACCTTACGCCTTTTTTACGCTCTGATAGAGGTTCTCGGCATTGAAAAATTTTCGTAAACTAAATCACACGTGTATATGTTGATATTTAATAGATATACAGTCAAGAAAATCAAGGGCAATGGTGATATATATGCAGATTAGACACCAAAAAAAAAAAACTCAACAAATGGCTACAATTTAAGGAACGTGTTTTGTGACGGCATCAGATTCCTAATTTATGGAGAATGGTCTGGTGGCAAGAAAAGCTGCTTCTAGGAGGTTGTCAAGTGTTTTCGCTCGACGATTCCATTCTTGGGTGGTTGGTTTGGCCCTTGTTCCTGTAACTCGAATCCTAACCCGGTATATCCTATTTTAATTTTACACCATTGTGAACCTTACGCCTTTTTTACTCTCTGATAGAGGTTCTCGGCGTTGAAAAATCTTCGTAAACTAAATCACACGTGTAGATGTTGACATTTAAGAGATATACAGCCAAGAAAATCAAGGGCAATGGTGATATATATGCGGATTAGACACAAAAAAAAGAGTAAATTACAAGTTTTGTCCTTTATGTTCACACCAAATTGCAGGCGCTGTCCTTTAGCGCAAAAGTTGACAAGTTTTGTCCTTAATGTTTCAAAATCTTGCACGTTATGTCCTTTAGGCCAAACCCAGTTAAATTTTTTGGTTAAATCTGGTCATGTGCAAGGCACACGAGGGTATTATTGACATTTTACCTTCCTAAGGACTATTAAGTAAAGAACTTGATATTAAAGGGACTAATTATGTACAAAATAGAAAATAAAATATAAATAAATATTGAAAAACCTCAAATCTCTGACTCTCTTTCCCTCTCTCTCTCTCTCTCTCTCTCTAACAGAATCTCATCTCCTTTCTCTCTTCACCCACTACCACAGCCTTCCACCTCCACCTCCCACCACCAACACCCACCTCCGCCACATCCCAGATCAAAGATTCAACGCAACAACGAGTGTTTCCGGCGAAAGAGAAAGGGGTTGTTGGCCTACTTCTGGCGAACTCCGATCAACGATTGCAATCCCATATCGAAGATTCTGGCGAATTCTTCATTTCTGCTTGCTCTCGATCTACTACGGCCTCCAATGACGCCATTAAATTCTGGTAGATTCATGGAATTGAAATTTAATTTGTTCTTTTTGTCTCACATAATACAAAATTCAAATCATGCAATTGATGGGTGTGATTAATTTTTTTTATGTGGTTTGTTCTGTAAATTATAAAAGTCTGATTCAAGTTGAAAATCCATGTACATAAACGAATCTGGGATTGCAAATATCATCATTATCACTATGCAGGCAAGATATTCGATGAAATGTCTCAAAGGGTTTACATTTATGGAAATTGGTTGTAAACTGTGATGATAAATTTAAATATGTTTTTATGGATTATTGAACTTGTTTAAGATTTTGATTAGTTACTGTCTGGAGTATCTTGTGATCTTTTGGTGATTAGTGAATTTATTTACATTTTGCTAACTCGTGGTTGTGCCGTTAGAAGCGGTGGTGGGGGTGGATTTATGGGAGGTCGTAGGTCGGTGGCATGTTTGTGGTGTTAGGGGCAGATGGGGGTGGGAGGTGGCGGTAGGTGTGAGAGAGAGATAAGAGAGAGAGAGTGCTGAGTTTTTATATAAATATTTTTTTTATTTTTTACACAATAGTCCCTTGATATAAGTTGTGTTAAACTATAGTCCCTGGGGAGGTGAAAAGACAAGAAAGCCCTCATGTGCCTTGCACATGACCAGATTTAACCAAAAAATTTTAACTGGGTTTGGCCTAAAGGACATAACGTGCAAGATTTTGAAACATTAAGGACAAAACTTGTCAACTTTTGCGCTAAAGGACAACGCCTACAATTTGGGGTAAACGTAAAGGACAAAACTTGTAATTTAGTAAAAAAAAAACATTCAACAAATGGCAACAATTTAAGGAATGTGTTTAGTGACGGCATCAGATACGTAATTGATGGAGAAAGGTCTGGTGGTAAGAAAAGCTGCTTCTAGGAGGTTGTCAAGTGTTTTCGCTCGACGATTTTATTCTTGGGTGGTTGGTTTGGCCCTTGTTCCTGTAACTCGAATCCTAGCCCGGTATATCCCATTTTAATTTTACACCATTGTGAACCTTACACCTTTTTTACTCTCTGATAGAGGTTCTCGGCATTGAAAAATCTTCGTAAACTAAATCACACGTGTATATGTTGACATTTAAGAGATATACAGTCAAGAAAATCAAGGGAAATGGTGTTATATATGCGGATTAGACACAAAAAAAAACACTCAACAAATGGCTACAATTTATGGAATGTGTTTAGTGACGGCATCAGATTCTTAATTGATGGAGAAAGGTCTGGTGGCAAGAAAAGCAACTTCTAGGAGGTTGTCAAGTGTTTTCGCTCGACGATTCCATTCTTGGGTGGTTGGTTTGGCCCTTGTTCATGTAACTCGAATCCTAGCCCGGTATATCCCATTTTAATTTTACACCACTGTGAACCTTATGCGTTTTTTACTCTCTGATCGAGGTTCTCGGCATTGAAAAATCTTCGTAAACTAAATCACACGTGTATATGTTGATATTTAAGAGATATACAGTCAAGAAAAGCAAGGGCAATGGTGATATATATGCGGATTAGACAACAAAAAAACACTCAACAAATGGCTACAATTTAAGGAATGTGTTTAGTGACGGCATTAGATTCCTAATTGATGGAGAAAGGTCTGGTTGCAAGAAAAGCAGCTTCTAGGAGGTTGTCAAGTGTTTTCTCTCGACGATTCCATTCTTGGGTGGTTAGTTTGGCCCTTGTTCATGTAACTCGAATCCTAGCCCGGTATATCCCATTTTTATTTTACACTATTGTGAACCTTACGCCTTTTTTACTCTCTGATAGAGGTTCTCGGCGTTGAAAAATCTTCGTAAACTAAATCACACGTGTATATGTTGACATTTAAGAGATATACAGCCAAGAAAATCAAGGGCAATGATGATATATATGCGGATTAGACACAAAAAAAGAGTAAATTACAAGTTTTGTCCTTTATGTTCACACCAAAATCCAGGCGCTGTCCTTTAGCGCAAAAGTTGACAAGTTTCGTCCTTAATGTTTCAAAATCTTGCACGTTATGTCCTTTAGGCCAAACCCAGTTAAATTTTTTGGTTAAATCTGGTCATGTGCAAGGCACACGAGGGTATTATTGACATTTTACCTTCCTAGGGACTAATAAGTAAAGAACTTGATATTCAAGGGACTAATTATGTACAAAATAGAAAATAAAATATAAATAAATATTGAAAAACCTCAAATCTCTGACTCTCTTTCCCTCTCTCTCTCTCTCTCTCTAACAGAATCTCATCTCCTTTCTCTCTTCACCCACTACCACAGCCTTCCACCTCCACCTCCCACCACCAACACCCACCTCCGCCACATCCCAGATCAAAGATTCAACCCAACAACGAGTGTTTCCGGCGAAAGAGAAAGGGGTTGTTGGCCTACTTCCGGCGAACTCCGATCAACGATTGCAATCCTATATCGAAGATTCCGGCGAATTCTTCATTTCTGCTTGCTCTCGATCTACTACGGCCTCCTGTGACGCCATTAAATTCTGGTAGATTCATGGAATTGAAATTTAATTTGTTCTTTTTGTCTCACATAATACAAAATTCAAATCATGCAATTGATGGGTGTGATTCATTTGTTTTTATGTGGTTTGTTCTGTAAATTATAAAAGTCTGATTCAAGTTGAAAATCCATGTACATAAACGAATCTGGGATTGCAAATATCATCATTATCACTATGCAGGCAAGATATTCGATGAAATGTCTCAAAGGGTTTACATTTATGGAAATTGGTTGTAAACTGTGATGATAAATTTAAATATGTTTTTATGGATTATTGAACTTGTTTAAGATTTTGATTAGTTACTGTCTGGAGTATCTTGTGATCTTTTGGTGATTAGTGAATTTATTTACATTTTGCTAACTCGTGGTTGTGCCGTTAGAGGCGGTGGTGGGGGTGGATTTATGAGAAGTTGCAGGTCGGTGGCATGTTTGTGGTGTTAGGGGCAGATGGGGGTGGGAGGTGGCGGTAGGTGTGAGAGAGAGATAAGAGAGAGAGAGTGCTGAGTTTTTATTTAAATATTTTTTTTATTTTTTACACAATAGTCCCTTGATATAAGTTGTGTTAAACAATAGTCCCTGGGGAGGTGACAAGACAAGAAAGCCCTCATGTGCCTTGCACATGACCAGATTTAACCAAAAAATTTTAACTCGGTTTGGCCTAAAGGACATAACGTGCAAGATTTTGAAACATTAAGGACAAAACTTGTAAACTTTTGCGCTAAAGGACAGGGCCTGCAATTTGGGGTAAACGTAAAGGACAAAACTTGTAATTTAGTAAAAAAAAAACACTCAACAAATGGCTACAAATTAAGGAATGTGTTTAGTGACGGCATCAGATTCGTAATTGATGGAGAAAGGTCTGGTGGTAGGAAAAGCTGCTTCTAGGAGGTTGTCAAGTGTTTTCGCTCGACGATTTTATTCTTGGGTGGTTGGTTTGGCCCTTGTTCCTGTAACTCGAATCCTAGCCCGGTATATCCCATTTTAATTTTACACCATTGTGAACCTTACACCTTTTTTACTCTCTGATAGAGGTTCTCGGCATTGAAAAATCTTCGTAAACTAAATCACACGTGTATATGTTGGCATTTAAGAGATATACAGTCAAGAAAATCAAGGGAAATGGTGTTATATATGCGGATTAGACACCAAAAAAAACACTCAACAAATGGCTACAATTTAAGGAATGTGTTTAGTGACGGCATCAGATTCCTAATTGATGGAGAAAGGTCTGGTGGTAAGAAAAACTGCTTCTAGGAGGTTGTCAAGTGTTTTCGCTCGACGATTCCATTCTTGGGTGGTTGGTTTGGCCCTTGTTCCTGTAACTCGAATCCTAGCACGGTATATCCCATTTAATTTTACACCATTGTGAACCTTACGCCTTTTTTACTCTCTGATCAAGGTTCTCGGCTTTGAAAATTCTTCGTAAACTAAATTACACGTGTATATGTTGACATTTAAGAGATATACAGTAAAGAAACTCGAGGCCAATGTTGATATATATGCGGATTAGACACAAAAAAAAAACACTTGACAAATGGCTACAATTCAAGGAATGTGTTTAGTGACGGCATCAGATTCCTAATTGATGGAGAAAGGTCTGGTGGCAAGAAAAGTAACTTCTAGGAGGTTGTCAAGTCTTTTCGCTCGACGATTCCATTCTTGGGTGGTTGGTTTGGCCCTTGTTCATGTAACTCGAATCCTAGCCCGGTATATCTCATTTTAATTTTACACCATTGTGAACATTACGCGTTTTTTACTCTCTGATCGAGGTTCTCGGCAATGAAAAATCTTCATAAAATAAATCACACGTGTATATGTTGATATTTAAGAGATATACAGTCAAGAAAAGCAAGGGCAATGGTGATATATATGCGGATTAGACAACAAAAAAACACTCAACAAATGGCTACAATTTAAGGAATGTGTTTAGTGACGGCATTAGATTCCTAATTGATGGAGAAAGGTCTGGTTGCAAGAAAAGCAGCTTCTAGGAGGTTGTCAAGTGTTTTCGCTCGACGATTCCATTCTTGGGTGGTTTGTTTGGCCCTTGTTCATGTAACTCGAATCCTAGCCCGGTATATCCCATTTTTATTTTACACCATTGTGAACCTTACGCCTTTTTTTACTCTCTGATAGAGGTTCTCGGCATTGAAAAATCTTCGTAAACTAAATCACACGTGTATATGTTGATATTTAAGAGATATACAGTCAAGAAAATCAAGCTACAATTTAAGGAATGTGTTAAGTGACGGCATCAGATTCCTAAATGATGGAGAAAGGCTGGTGGTAAGAAAAGCTGCTTCTAGGAGGTTGTCAAGTGTTTTCGCTCAACGATTCCACTCTTGGGTGGTTGGTTTGGCCCTTGTTCCAGTAACTCGAATCCTAGCCCGGTATATCCCATTTTAATTTGACACCATTGTGAACCTTACGCCTTTTTTACTCTCTGATCCAGGTTCTCGGCATTGAAGAATCCTCGTAAACTAAATCACACGTGTATATGTTGACATTTAGGAGTTATACCGTCAAGAAAATCAAGGACAATGGTGATATATATGCGGATTAGACACCAAAAAAAAAACACTCAACAAATGGCTACAATTTATGCAATGTGTTTAGTGACGGCATCAGATTCCTAATTGATGGAGAAAGGTCTGGTGGCAAGAAAAGCTGCTTCTAGGAGGTTGTTAAATGTTTTCGCTAGACGATTCCATTCTTGGGTGGTTGGTTTGGCCCTTGTTTCTGTAACTCGAATCCTAGCCCGTTATATCCCATTTTAATTTTACACCATTGTGAACCTTACGCCTTTTTTACTCTCTGATCGAGGTTCTCGGCATTGAAAAATCTTCGTAAACTAAATCACACGTGTATATGTTGATATTTATGACATATACAGTCAAGAAAATCAAGGGCAATGGTGATATATATGCGGATTAGACAACAAAAAAAAAACACTCAACAAATGGCTACAATTTATGGAATGTGTTTAGTGACGGCATCAGATTCCTAATTGATGGAGAAAGGTCTGGTGGCAAGAAAACTGCTTCTAGGACGTTGTCAAGTGTTTTCGCTCGACGATTCCATTCTTGGGTGGTTGGTTTGGCCCTTGTTCCTGTAACTCGAATCCTAGCCCGATATATCCCATTTTAATTTTACACCATTGTGAACCTTACGCCTTTTTTACTCTCTGATCGAGGTTCTCGGCATTGAAAAATCTTCGTAAACTAAATCACACGTGTATATGTTGATATTTAAGAGATATACAGTCAAGAAAATCAAGGGCAATGGTGATATATATGCGGATTAGACACCAAAAAAAAACACTCAAGAAATGGCTACAATTTAAGGAATGTGTTTAGTGATGGCATCAGATTCCTAATTGATGGAGAAAGGTCTGGTGGCAATAAAAGCTGCTTTTAGGAGGTTGTCAAGTGTTTTTGCTCGACGATTCCATTCTTGGGTGGTTGGTTTTGCCCTTGTTCCTGTAACTCGAATCCTAGCCCGGTAAATCCCATTTTAATTTTACACCATTGTGAACCTTACGCCGTTTTTACTCTCTGATCGAGGTTCTCGGCATTGAAAAATCTTCGTAAACTAAATCTCACGTGTATATGTTGATATTTAAGAGATATACAGTCACGAAAATCAAGGGAAATGGTGATATATATGGCTACAATTTAAGGAATGTGTTTAGTGACTACATCAGATTCTTAATTAATGGAGAAAGGTTTGGTGGTAAGAAAAGCTGTTTCTAGGAGGTTGTCAAGTGTTTTCGCTCGAAGATTCCATTCTAGGGTGGTTGGTTTGGCCCTTGTTCCTGTAACTCGAATCCTAGCCCGGTATATCCCATTTTAATCTTTCACCATTGTGAACCTTACACCTTTTTTACTCTCTGATCGAGGTTCTCGGCATTGAAAAATCTCCGTAAACTAAATCAAACGTGTATATGTTGACATTTAAGAGATATACAGTCAAGAAAATCAAGGGCAATGGTGATATATATGCGGATTGAACACAAAAAAAAACACTCAACAAATGGCTACAATTTAAGGAATGTGTTTAGTGACGGCATCAGATTCCTAATTGATGGAGAAAGGTCTGGTGGCATGAAAAGCTGCTTCTAGGAGGTTATCAAGTGTTTTCGCTCTACGATTCCATTCTTGGGTGGTTGGTTTGGCCCTTGTTCCTGTAATTCGAATCCTAGCCCGGTATATCCCATTTTAATTTTACACCATTGTGAACCTTACGCCTTTTTTTACTCTCTGATCGAGGTTCTCGGTATTGAAAAATCATCGTAAACTAAATCACACGTGTATATGTTGATATTTATGAGATATACAGTCAAGAAAATCAAGGGCAATGGTGATATATATGCAGATTAGACACCAAAAAAAAATCACTCAAGAAATGGCTACAATTTAAGGAATTTGTTTAGTGACGGCATCAGATTCCTAATTAATGGAGAAAGGTTTGGTTCTAAGAAAAGCTGTTTCTAGGAGGTTGTCAAGTGTTTTCGCTCGAAGATTCCATTCTAGGGTGGTTGGTTTGGCCCTTGTTCCTGTAACTCGAATCCTAGCCCGGTATATCCCATTTTAATTATACACCATTGTGAACCTTACGCCTTTTTTACTCTCTGATCGAGGTTCTCGACATTGAAAAATCTTCGTAAACTAAATCACACGTGTATATGTTGATATTTAAGAGATATACAGTCAAGAAAATCAAGGGCAATGGTGATATATATGCGGATTAGACACCAAAAAAAACACTCAACAAATGAGTACAATTTAAGGAATGTGTTTAGTGACGGCATCAGATTCCTAACTGATGGAGAAAGGTCTGGTGGTAAGAAAAGCTGCTTCTAGGAGGTTGTCAAGTGTTTTCGCTCGACGATTCCATTCTTGGGTGGTTGGTTTGGCCCTTGTTCCTGTAACTCGAATCCTAGCCCGGTATATCCCATTTTAATCTTACACCATTGTGAACCTTACGCCTTTTTTCCTCTCTGATCGAGGTTCTCGGCATTGAAAAATCTTTGTAAACAAAATCACACGTGTATATGTTGATATTTAAGAGATATACAGTCAAGAAAATCAAGGTCAATGGCGATATATATGCGGATTCGACCCAAAAAAAAACACTCAACAAATGGCTACAATTTAAGGAATGTGTTTAGTTACGGCATGAGAGTCGTAATTGATGGAGAAAAGTCTGGTGGCAAGAAAAGCTGCTTCAAGGAGGTTGTCAAGTGTTTTCGCTCGACGATTCCATTCTTGGGTGGTTGGTTTTGCCCTTGTTCCTATAACTCGAATCCTAGCCCGGTATATCCCATTTTAATTTTACACCATTGTGAACCTTACGCCTTTTTTACTCTCTGATCGAGGTTCTCGGCATTGAAAAATCTTCGTAAACTAAATCACACGTGTATATATTGATATTTAAGAGATATACAGTAAAGAAAATCAACGGCAATGGTGATATATATGCGGATTAGACACCGAAAAAAAAACACTCAACAAATGGCGACAATTTAAGGAATGTGTTTAGTGACGGCATCAGATTTCTAATTGATGGAGAAAGGTCTGGTGGTAAGAAAAGCTGCTTCTAGGAGGTTATCAAGTGTTTTCGCTAGACGATTCCATTCTTGGGTGGTTGGTTTGGCCCTTGTTCCTGTAACTCGAATCCTAGCACGTTATATCCCATTTTAATTTTACACCATTGTGAACCTTACACCTTTTTTACTCTCTGATCGAGGTTCTCGGCATTGAAAAATCTTCGTAAACTAAATCACACGTGTATATGTTGACATTTATGAGATATACAGTCAAGAAAATCAAGGGCAATGGTGATATATATGCGGATTAGACACCAAAAAAAAACACTCAACAAATGGCTACAATTTATGGAATGTGTTTAGTGACGGCATCAGATTCCTAATTGATGAAGAAAGGTCTGGTGGCAAGAAAACTGCTTCTAGGACGTTGTCAAGTGTTTTCGCTCGACGATTCCATTCTTGGGTGGTTGGTTTGGCCCTTGTTCCTGTAACTCGAATCCTAGCCCGATATATCCCATTTTAATTTTACACCATTGTGAACCGTACGCCTTTTTTACTCTCTGATCGAGGTTCTCGACATTGAAAAATCTTCGTAAACTAAATCACACGTGTATATGTTGATATTTAAGAGATATACAGTCAAGAAAATCAAGGGCAATGGTGATATATATGCGGATTAGACACCAAAAAAAAACACTCAAGAAATGGCTACAATTTAAGGAATGTGTTTAGTGATGGCATCAGATTCCTAATTGATGGAGAAAGGTCTGGTGGCAAGAAAAGCTGCTTCTAGGATGTTGTTAAGTGTTTTCGCTCGACGATTCCATTCTTGGGTGGTTGGTTTTGCCCTTGTTCCTGTAACTCGAATCCTAGCCCGGTATATCCCATTTTAATTTTACACCATTGTGAACCTTACGCCGTTTTTACTCTCTGATCGAGGTTCTCGGCATTGAAAAATCTTCGTAAACTAAATCTCACGTGTATATGTTGATATTTAAGAGATATACAGTCACGAAAATCAAGGGAAATGGTGATATATATGCAGATTAGACACCAAAAAAAAACACTCAACAAATGGCTACAATTTAAGGAATGTGTTTAGTGACTACATCAGATTCTTAATTAATGGAGAAAGGTCTGGTGGCAAGAAAACTGCTTCTAGGACGTTGTCAAGTGTTTTCGCTCGACGATTCCATTCTTGGGTGGTTGGTTTGGCCCTTGTTCCTGTAACTCGAATCCTAGCACGATATATCCCATTTTAATTTTACACCATTGTGAACCGTACGCCTTTTTTACTCTCTGATCGAGGTTCTCGACATTGAAAAATCTTCGTAAACTAAATCACACGTGTATATGTTGATATTTAAGAGATATACAGTCAAGAAAATCAAGGGCAATGGTGATATATATGCGGATTAGACACCAAAAAAAAACACTCAAGAAATGGCTACAATTTAAGGAATGTGTTTAGTGATGGCATCAGATTCCTAATTGATGGAGAAAGGTCTGGTGGCAAGAAAAACTGCTTCTAGGATGTTGTTAAGTGTTTTCGCTCGACGATTCCATTCTTGTGTGGTTGGTTTTGCCCTTGTTCCTGTAACTCGAATCCTAGCCCGGTATATCCCATTTTAATTTTACACCATTGTGAACCTTACGCCGTTTTTACTCTCTGATCGAGGTTCTCGGCATTGAAAAATCTTCGTAAACTAAATCTCACGTGTATATGTTGATATTTAAGAGATATACAGTCACGAAAATCAAGGGAAATGGTGATATATATGCAGATTAGACACCAAAAAAAAACACTCAACAAATGGCTACAATTTAAGGAATGTGTTTAGTGACTACATCAGATTCTTAATTAATGGAGAAAGGTCTGGTGGCAAGAAAACTGCTTCTAGGACGTTGTCAAGTGTTTTCGCTCGACGATTCCATTCTTGGGTGGTTGGTTTGGCCCTTGTTCCTGTAACTCGAATCCTAGCCCGATATATCCCATTTTAATTTTACACCATTGTGAACCGTACGCCTTTTTTACTCTCTGATCGAGGTTCTCGACATTGAAAAATCTTCGTAAACTAAATCACACGTGTATATGTTGATATTTAAGAGATATACAGTCAAGAAAATCAAGGGCAATGGTGATATATATGCGGATTAGACACCAAAAAAAAACACTCAAGAAATGGCTACAATTTAAGGAATGTGTTTAGTGATGGCATCAGATTCCTAATTGATGGAGAAAGGTCTGGTGGCAAGAAAAGCTGCTTCTAGGATGTTGTTAAGTGTTTTCGCTCGACGATTCCATTCTTGTGTGGTTGGTTTTGCCCTTGTTCCTGTAACTCGAATCCTAGCCCGGTATATCCCATTTTAATTTTACACCATTGTGAACCTTACGCCGTTTTTACTCTCTGATCGAGGTTCTCGGCATTGAAAAATCTTCGTAAACTAAATCTCACGTGTATATGTTGATATTTAAGAGATATACAGTCACGAAAATCAAGGGAAATGGTGATATATATGCAGATTAGACACCAAAAAAAAACACTCAACAAATGGCTACAATTTAAGGAATGTGTTTAGTGACTACATCAGATTCTTAATTAATGGAGAAAGGTCTGGTGGCAAGAAAACTGCTTCTAGGACGTTGTCAAGTCTTTTCGCTCGACGATTCCATTCTTGGGTGGTTGGTTTGGCCCTTGTTCCTGTAACTCGAATCCTAGCCCGATATATCCCATTTTAATTTTACACCATTGTGAACCGTACGCCTTTTTTACTCTCTGATCGCGGTTCTCGGCATTGAAAAATCTCCGTAAACTAAATCAAACGTGTATATGTTGACAATTAAGAGATATACAGTCAAGAAAATCAAGGGCAATGGTGATATATATGTGGATTAGACACAAAAAAAACACTCAACAAATGGCTACAATTTAAGGAATGTGTTTAGTGACGCCATCAGATTTCTAATTGATGGAGAAAGGTATGGTGGTAAGAAAAGCTGCTTCTAGGAGGTTGTCAAATGTTTTCGCTCGACGATTCCATTCTTGGGTAGTTGGTTTGGCCCTTGTTCCTGTAACTCCAATCCTAGCCCGGTATATCCCATTTTAATCTTACACCATTGTGAACCTTACGCCTCTTTTACTATCTGATCGAGGTTCTCGGCATTGAAAAATCTTCGTAAACTAAATCACACGTGTATATGTTGACATTTAAGAGATATGCAGTCAAGAAAATCAAGGGCCATGGTGATAAATATGCGGATTAGACACCAAAAAAAAAACACTCAACAAATTGCTACAATTTAAGGAATGTGTTTAGTGACGGCATCAGATTCCAAATTGATGGAGAAAGGTCTGGTGGTAAGAAAAGCTGCTTCTAGGAGGTTGTCAAGTGTTTTCGTTCGACGATTCCATTCTTGGGTGGTTGGTTTGGCCCTTTTTCCTGTAACTCGAATCCTAGCCCGGTATATCCCATTTTAATTTTACACCATTATGAACCTTACGCCTTTTTTACTCTCTGATCGAGGTTCTCGGCATTGAAAAATCTTCGTAAACTAAATCACACGTGTATATGTTGATATTTAAGAGATATACAGTCAAGAAAATCAAGGGCAATGGTGATATATATGCGGATTAGACACAAAAAAAAATCACTCAACAAATGGCTACAATTTAAGGAATGTGTTTAGTTACGGCATCAGAGTCGTAATTGATGGAGAAAAGCCTGGTGGCAAGAAAAGCTGCTTCTAGGAGGTTGTCAAGTGTTTTCGCTCGACGATTCCATTCTTGGGTGGTTGGTTTTGCCCTTGTTCCTGTAACTCGAATCCTAGCCCGGTATATCCCATTTTAATTTTACACCATTGTGAACCTTACGCCTTTTTTACTCTCTGATCGAGGTTGTCGGCATTGAAAAATCTTCGTAAACTAAATCACACGTGTATATCTTGATATTTAAGAGATATACAGTAAAGAAAATCAAGGGCAATGGTGATATATATGCGGATTAGACACCAAAAAAAACACTCAACAAATGGCTACAATTTAAGGAATGTGTTTAGTGACGGCATCAGATTCCTAATTGATGGAGAAAGGTCTGGTTGTAAGAAAAGCTGCTTCTAGGAGGTTGTCAAGTGTTTTCGCTCGACGATTCCATTCTTGGGTGGTTGGTTTGGCCCTTGTTCCTGTAACTCGAATCCTAGCCCGGTATATCCCATTTTAATCTTACACCATTGTGAACCTTACGCCTTTTTTCCTCTCTGATCGAGGTTCTCGGCATTGAAAAATCTTTTTAAACTAAATCACACGTGTATATGTTGATATTTAAGAGATATACAGTCAAGAAAATCAAGGTCAATGGTGATATATATGCGGATTCGACCCCAAAAAAAACACTCAACAAATGGCTACAATTTAAGGAATGTGTTTAGTTACGGCAAGAGAGTCGTAATTGATGGAGAAAAGTCTGGTGGCAAGAAAAGCTGCTTCAAGGAGGTTGTCAAGTGTTTTCGCTCGACGATTCCATTCTTGGGTGGTTGGTTTTGCCCTTGGTCCTGTAACTCGAATCCTAGCCCGGTATATCCCATTTTAATTTTACACCATTATGAACCTTACGCCCTTTTTACTCTCTGATCGAGGTTCTCGGCATTGAAAAATCTTCGTAAACTAAATCACACGTGTATATGTTGATATTTAAGAGATATACAGTCAAGAAAATCAAGGGCAATGGTGATATATATGCGGATTAGACACAAAAAAAAATCACTCAACAAATGGCTACAATTTAAGGAATGTGTTTAGTTACGGCATCAGAGTCGTAATTGATGGAGAAAAGCCTGGTGGCAAGAAAAGCTGCTTCTAGGAGGTTGTCAAGTGTTTTCGCTCGACGATTCCATTCTTGGGTGGTTGGTTTTGCCCTTGTTCCTGTAACTCGAATCCTAGCCCGGTATATCCCATTTTAATTTTACACCATTGTGAACCTTACGCCTTTTTTACTCTCTGATCGAGGTTGTCGGCATTGAAAAATCTTCGTAAACTAAATCACACGTGTATATCTTGATATTTAAGAGATATACAGTAAAGAAAATCAAGGGCAATGGTGATATATATGCGGATTAGACACCAAAAAAAACACTCAACAAATGGCTACAATTTAAGGAATGTGTTTAGTGACGGCATCAGATTCCTAATTGATGGAGAAAGGTCTGGTTGTAAGAAAAGCTGCTTCTAGGAGGTTGTCAAGTGTTTTCGCTCGACGATTCCATTCTTGGGTGGTTGGTTTGGCCCTTGTTCCTGTAACTCGAATCCTAGCCCGGTATATCCCATTTTAATCTTACACCATTGTGAACCTTACGCCTTTTTTCCTCTCTGATCGAGGTTCTCGGCATTGAAAAATCTTTTTAAACTAAATCACACGTGTATATGTTGATATTTAAGAGATATACAGTCAAGAAAATCAAGGTCAATGGTGATATATATGCGGATTCGACCCCAAAAAAAACACTCAACAAATGGCTACAATTTAAGGAATGTGTTTAGTTACGGCAAGAGAGTCGTAATTGATGGAGAAAAGTCTGGTGGCAAGAAAAGCTGCTTCAAGGAGGTTGTCAAGTGTTTTCGCTCGACGATTCCATTCTTGGGTGGTTGGTTTTGCCCTTGGTCCTGTAACTCGAATCCTAGCCCGGTATATCCCATTTTAATTTTACACCATTGTGAACCTTACGCCTTTTTTACTCTCTGATCGAGGTTCTCGGCATTGAAAAATCTTCGTAAACTAAATCACACGTGTATATATTGATATTTAAGAGATATACAGTAAAGAAAATCAACGGCAATGGTGATATATATGCGGATTAGACACCGAAAAAACACTCAACAAATGGCTACAATTTAAGGAATGTGTTTAGTGACGGCATCAGATTTCTAATTGATGGAGAAAGGTCTGGTGGTAAGAAAAGCTGCTTCTAGGAGGTTGTCAAGTGTTTTCGCTCGATGATTCCATTCTTGGGTAGTTGGTTTGGCCCTTGTTCCTGTAACTCCAATCCTAGCCCGGTATATCCCATTTTAATCTTACACCATTGTGAACCTTACGCCTGTTTTACTATCTGATCGAGGTTCTCGGCATTGAAAAATCTTCGTAAACTAAATCACACGTGTATATGTTGACATTTAAGAGATATGCAGTCAAGAAAATCAAGGGCCATGGTGATATATATGCGGATTAGACACCAAAAAAAAAACACTCAACAAATTGCTACAATTTAAGGAATGTGTTTAGTGACGGCATCAGATTCCAAATTGATGGAGAAAGGTCTGGTGGTAAGAAAAGCTGCTTCTAGGAGGTTGTCAAGTGTTTTCGTTCGACGATTCCATTCTTGGGTGGTTGGTTTGGCCCTTTTTCCTGTATCTCGAATCCTAGCCCGGTATATCCCATTTTAATTTTACACCATTATGAACCTTACGCCTTTTTTACTCTCTGATCGAGGTTCTCGGCATTGAAAAATCTTCGTAAACTAAATCACACGTGTATATGTTGATATTTAAGAGATATACAGTCAAGAAAATCAAGGGCAATGGTGATATATATGCGGATTAGACACAAAAAAAAATCACTCAACAAATGGCTACAATTTAAGGAATGTGTTTAGTTACGGCATCAGAGTCGTAATTGATGGAGAAAAGTCTGGTGGCAAGAAAAGCTGCTTCTAGGAGGTTGTCAAGTGTTTTCGCTCGACGATTCCATTCTTGGGTGGTTGGTTTTGCCCTTGTTCCTGTAACTCGAATCCTAGCCCGGTATATCCCATTTTAATTTTACACCATTGTGAACCTTACGCCTTTTTTACTCTCTGATCGAGGTTGTCGGCATTGAAAAATCTTCGTAAACTAAATCACACGTGTATATCTTGATATTTAAGAGATATACAGTAAAGAAAATCAAGGGCAATGGTGATATATATGCGGATTAGACACCAAAAAAAACACTCAACAAATGGCTACAATTTAAGGAATGTGTTTAGTGACGGCATCAGATTCCTAATTGATGGAGAAAGGTCTGGTTGTAAGAAAAGCTGCTTCTAGGAGGTTGTCAAGTGTTTTCGCTCGACGATTCCATTCTTGGGTGGTTGGTTTGGCCCTTGTTCCTGTAACTCGAATCCTAGCCCGGTATATCCCATTTTAATCTTACACCATTGTGAACCTTACGCCTTTTTTCCTCTCTGATCGAGGTTCTCGGCATTGAAAAATCTTTTTAAACTAAATCACACGTGTATATGTTAATATTTAAGAGATATACAGTCAAGAAAATCAAGGTCAATGGTGATATATATGCGGATTCGACCCAAAAAAAAAACACTCAACAAATGGCTACAATTTAAGGAATGTGTTTAGTTACGGCATCAGAGTCGTAATTGATGGAGAAAAGTCTGGTGGCAAGAAAAGCTGCTTCTAGGAGGTTGTCAAGTGTTTTCGCTCGACGATTCCATTCTTGGGTGGTTGGTTTTGCCCTTGTTCCTGTAACTCGAATCCTAGCCCGGTATATCCCATTTTAATTTTACACCATTGTGAACCTTACGCCTTTTTTACTCTCTGATCGAGGTTCTCGGCATTGAAAAATCTTCGTAAACTAAATCACACGTGTATATCTTGATATTTAAGAGATATACAGTAAAGAAAATCAAGGGCAATGGTGATATATAAGCGGATTAGACACCAAAAAAACACTCAACAAATGGCTACAATTTAAGGAATGTGTTTAGTGACGGCATCAGATTTCTAATTGATGGAGAAAGGTCTGGTGGTAAGAAAAGCTGCTTCTAGGAGGTTGTCAAGTGTTTTCGCTCGACGATTCCATTCTTGGGTGGTTGGTTTGGCCCTTGTTCCTGTAACTCCAATCCTAGCCCGGTATATCCCATTTGAATTTTACACCATTATGAACCTTACGCCTTTTTTACTCTCTGATCGAGGTTGTCGGCATTGAAAAATCTTCGTAAACTAAATCACACGTGTATATCTTGATATTTAAGAGATATACAGTAAAGAAAATCAAGGGCAATGGTGATATATATGCGGATTAGACACCAAAAAAAACACTCAACAAATGGCTACAATTTAAGGAATGTGTTTAGTGACGGCATCAGATTCCTAATTGATGGAGAAAGGTCTGGTTGTAAAAAAAGCTGCTTCTATGAGGTTGTCAAGTGTTTTCACTCGACGATTCCATTCTTGGGTGGCTGGTTTGGCCCTTGTTCCTGTAACTCGAATCCTAGCCCGGTATATCCCATTTTAATCTTACACCATTGTGAACCTTACGCCTCTTTTACTCTCTGATCGAGGTTCTCGGCATTGAAAAATCTTCGTAAACTAAATTACACGTGTATATGTTGAGATTTAAGAGATATGCAGTCACGAAAATCAAGGGCAATGGTGATATATATGCGGATTAGACACGAAAAAAACACTCAACAAATGGCTACAATTTAAGGAATGTGTTTAGTGACGGCATCAGATTCCAAATTGATGGAGAAAGGTCTGGTGGCAAGAAAAGCTGCTTCTAGGAGGTTGTCAAGTGTTTTCGTTCGACGATTCCATTCTTGGGTGGTTGGTTTGTGTCACACCCCCAAAATCCACACGCGGAGTATCACCGCTTGGAGGCGTGACTGACCAGGATCAAGCCACCAATCATATTGAACAAGCATATAAGTAAACATAATTCAACTAACATTATGAAAGGTGTCCAAAAACCAATGCATAGTTAAGTGTTTACCAGAAGCATAATTGTAAAACCCATAGCAAGTATTAAGTATGAAATAAAGTAATGTTTAAAGCATGGCACACACTGCTATGTCCCACAACGACTGTTCCTCCCTGTGCAAGCTCCATGAGTACCTAATGACCTGCAAGGCATGTAGCAACGAATCAACAACAAAGTTGAGCGAGTTCACAGTTGGTTGTTTGGTTATAGTATTCATTTCGTAAATCATATGTTAGTTTTGTAAACCATGTATCGTATTAATCCGTATCGCGGCCAATCCAGGCATATGTGCGATGAGTAGTGGGGGCTTCCCATGTGTTACAAGACCACGCGTATCGACTGCTACGAAAATGTAAGAGGTGCCCTAAGTCAGTGTCTATCAGCATTGACCCTTTGCCCATAGTCCATTAGTACACGCCCGTCCGACTGGCACGGTGTGAGGTTTGTTAAACCTAATAGCGCTATTAACTAATGACCCGCTCGCCCTAGGCCTCGGCGATTAAGTCGCTAATTGAGGGACTTCCTTTGATAGAGTTGATGGTCTTAAGATCGTGTACGTAGGCTTTACGTACGTGCCCTTCAATCCGAGGACAGTAGTAAGTATAACTGTACGTAGGTTTTACGTACGTGCCCTTCAACCCGAGGACAGTAATAAGTAGTTTTAATAGTAATGGTTGTACGAGTAGTTATCCAATCCCATTCCCAACCCCTGGGAATCCCATGCCTTGGCTAGTGTGAACTCACCTTGGTTTGCTCAGTAAGACCAGTTACTTGTTTAACAGTCGGTCACAAACGTCCTAACATGGTTACCGTCAACAATCAGTTTCATGTGCACGTATATTACATTCTTCAAATGCAATTATTTCACATATCTCTTAATCACATACCACATGATTTAGTGTATAAGGAACACTCATATACTTCAAGTCATGACAACTATCTTATCACCCAAACATTATCAATTAGTCTGTTAACATATAATCAATTCATAAACCGACTCCACCTCATTACTTCATATGTACAATCCACATAGCAGTTAATACTTTAATACCCGAAGGTGTATAACATACAAATCAATGATACACAACTAATCAACACCTTTCATGAACACATAAGCAAACCATCCTGATGTGCACCCTATATAAGAACACCCTTAGTGCCCCCCATGCTGGATCGGCCCAAACCATACAGACTCCGATCTAACATGCAGTCCAGTTACCTACGGCCCAACATGAGGGTTTGTGCCAATCGATTATTAACATGCAACCCATACATGGCCCAGATACACGGCCCAATTTGTTTCAGCAAGATCACCCCAATTCTCTAATTAATATTTCACAGTTTCCTTATTGGAATTATGCAATCAGTTTCAATATTCCCTAATCTCTAATGTTTCAAGCAGTTATTCTATCACCGATCACAATCCAAATGATCATTAAGTTCATGTGCAAACACAATCATCCTTAAAATCAATAGTTTGTCAAGTTATTATTTCATGTGAGGCAACAGTAGGGTTTGTCGGCCATTTACTTGAGTGGCCCTATCACATAAAAGGTCTAATTACATGATATAATCCACTATTGAATCTATTAAATTGATGTCAGCCCCTTTACCCAATTAATTTGATCAATCTACTTGAATCTATTAAATTGATATTTCACAGTTTCCTTATTTGGCCTTTGTTCCTGTAACTTGAATCCTAGCCAGGTATATCCTATTTTAATTTTACACCATTGTGAACCTTACGCCTTTTTTACTCTCTGATAGAGGTTCTCGGTGTTGAAAATCTTCGTAAACTAAATCACACGTGTATATATGTTGACATTTAGGAGATATACAGTTAAGAAAATCAAGGGCAATGGTCATATATATGCGGATTAGACACCAAAAAAAAAACACTCAACAAATGGCTACAATTTAAGGAATGTGTTTAGTGACGGCATCAGATTCTTAATTGATGGAGAAAGGTCTGGTGGCAAGAAAAGCTCTTTCTAGGAGGTTGTCAAGTGTTTTCGCTCGACGATTCCATTCGTGGGTGGTTGGTTTGGCCCTTGTTCCTGTAACTTGAATCCTAGCCCGGTATATCCCATTTTAATTTTACACCATTGTGAACCTTACGCCTTTTATACTCTCTGATCGAGGTTCTCGGTATTGAAATATCTTCGTGAACTGAATCACACGTGTATATGTTGATATTTAAGAGATATACAGTCAAGAAAATCAAGGACAATGGTGATATATATGCGGATTAGAGACCAAAAAAAACACTCAACAAATGGCTACAATTTAGGGAATGTGTTTAGTGACGGCATCAGATTCCTAATTGATGGAGAAAGGTCTGGTGGCAAGAAAAGCTGTTTCTAGGAGGTTGTCAAGTGTTTTCTTTCGACGATTCCATTCTTGGGTGGTTGGTTTGGCCCTTGTTCCTGTAACTCGAATCCTAGCCCGGTATATCCCATTTTAATTTTACACCATTATGAACCTTACGCCTTTTTTACTCTCTGATCGAGGTTCTCGGCATTGAAAAATCATCGTAAAATAAATCACACTTGTATATGTTGACAGTTAAGAGATATACAGTCAAGAAAACTAAGGGCAATGGTGATATATATGCGGATTAGACACCAAAAAAAATCACTCAACAAATGGCTACCATTTAAGGAATGTTTTTAGTGACGGCATTAGATTCCTAATTGATGGAGAAAGGTCTGGTGGTAAGAAAAGCTGCTTCTAGGAGATTATCAAGTGTTTTCGCTCGACGATTCCATTCTTGGGAGGTTGGTTTGGCCCTTGTTCCTGTAACTCGAATCCTAGCCCGGTGTATCCCATTTTAATTTTACACCATTGTGAACCTTACACCTTTTTTACTTTCTGATCGAGGTTCTCGGCGTTGAAAAATCTTCGTAAACTAAATCACACATGTATATGTTGACATTTAAGAGACATACAGTCAAGAAAATCAATTGAAATAGTGATATATATGCGGATTAGACACAAAAAAACACTCAAGAAATGGCTACAATTTAAGGAATGTGTTTATTGACGGCATCAGATTCCTAATTGATTGAGAAAGGTCTGGTGGTAAGAAAAGCAGCTTCTAGGAGTTTGTCAAGTGTTTTTGCTCAACGATTCCATTCTTGGGTGGTTGGTTTGGCCCTTTTTCCTGTAACTCGAATCCTAGCCCGGTATATCCCATTTTAATTTTACACCATTGTTAACCTTACGCCTTTTTTACTCTCTGATCTAGGTTCTCGGCATTGAAAAATCTTCGTAAACTAAATCACACGTGTATATGTTGATATTTAAGAGATATACATTCAAGAAAATCAAGGGCAATGGTGATATATATGCGGATTAGACGTAAAAAAACACTCAACAAATGGCTACAATTTAAGGAATGTGTTTAGTGACGGCATCAGATTCCTAATTGATGGAGAAAGGTCAGGTGGCAAGAAAAGCTGCTTCTAGGAGGTTGTCAAGTGTTTTAGCTCGACGGTTCCTTTCTTGGGTAGTTGGTTTGGCCCTTGTTCCTGTAACTTGAATCATAGCCCGGTATATCCCATTTTAATTTTACACCATTGTGAACCTTAACTCTCTGATCGAGGTTCTCGGTATTGAAAAATCATCGTAAACTTAATCACACGTGTATATGTTGATATTTAAGAGATATACAGTCAAGAAAATCAAGGGCATTGGTGATATATATGCGGATTAGACACCAAAAAAAACACTCAACAAATGGCTACAATTTAAGGAATGTGTTTAGTGACGGCATCAGATTCTTAATTGATGGAGAAAGGTCTTGTGGCAAGAAAAGCTGCTTCTAGGAGGTTGTCAAGTGTTTTTGCTCGACGATTCCATTCTTGGGTGGTTGGTTTGGCCCTTGTTCCTGTAACTCAAGTCCTAGCCCGGTATATCCCATTTTAATTTTGCACCATTGTGAACCTTACGCCTTTTTTACTCTCTGATCGAGGTTCTCGGCATTGAAAAATCTTCGTAAACTAAATTACACATGTATATGTTAACATTTAAGAGACATACAGTCAAGAAAATAAGGGGCAATGGTGATATATATGCGTATTAGACACGAAAAAAACACTCAACAAATGGCTACAATTTAAGGCGGCATCATATTCCTAATTGATGGAGAAAGGTCTGGTGGTAAGAAAAGCCGCTTCTAGGAGGTTGTCAAGTGTTTTCGCTCGACGATCCCATTCTTGGGTGGTTGGTTTGGCCCTTGTTCCTGTAACTCGAATCCTAGCCCGGTATATCCCATTTTAATTTTACACCATTGTGAACCTTAAGCCTTTTTACTCTCTGATCGAGGTTCTCGGCATTGAAAAATCTTCGTAAACTAAATCACAAGTGTATATGTTAATATTTAAGAGATATACATTCAAGAAAATCAAGGGCAATGGTGATATATATGTGGATTAGACACCAAAAAAAAACACTCAACAAATGGCTACAATTTAAGGAATGTGTTCAGAGACGGCATCAGATTCCTAATTGATGGATAAAGGTCTGGTGGCAAGAAAAGCTGCTTCTAGGAGGTTGTCAAGGGTTTTCGCTCGACGATTCCATTCTTGGGTGGTGAGTTTGGCCCTTGTTCCGGTAATACTAATCCTAGCCCGGTATATCCCATTTTAATTTTACACCATTGTGAACCTTACGCCTTTTTTACTCTCTGATCGAGGTACTCGGCATTGAAAAATCTTCGTAAACTAAATCACACGTGTATATGTTGATATTTAAGAGATATACAGTCAAGAAAATCAAGGACAATGGTGATATATATGCGGATTAGAGACCAAAAAAAACACTCAACAAATGGCTACAATTTAGGGAATGTGTTTAGTGACGGCATCAGATTCCTAATTGATGGAGAAAGGTCTGGTGGCAAGAAAAGCTGTTTCTAGGAGGTTGTCAAGTGTTTTCTTTCGACGATTCCATTCTTGGGTGGTTGGTTTGGCCCTTGTTCCTGTAACTCGAATCCTAGCCCGGTATATCCCATTTTAATTTTACACCATTATGAACCTTACGCCTTTTTTACTCTCTGATCGAGGTTCTCGGCATTGAAAAATCTTCGTAAAATAAATCACACTTGTATATGTTGACAGTTAAGAGATATACAGTCAAAAAAACTAAGGGCAATGGTGATATATATGCGGATTAGACACCAAAAAAAATCACTCAACAAATGGCTACCATTTAAGGAATGTTTTTAGTGACGGCATCAGATTCCTAATTGATGGAGAAAGGTCTGGTGGTAAGAAAAGCTGCTTCTAGGAGATTATCAAGTGTTTTCGCTCGACGATTCCATTCTTGGGAGGTTGGTTTGGCCCTTGTTCCTGTAACTCGAATCCTAGCCCGGTGTATCCCATTTTAATTTTACACCATTGTGAACCTTACACCTTTTTTACTCTCTGATCGAGGTTCTCGGCATTGAAAAATCTTCGTAAACTAAATCACACCTGTATATGTTGACATTTAAGAGACATACAGTCAAGAAAATCAATGGAAATAGTGATATATATGCGGATTAGACACAAAAAAACACTCAAGAAATGGCTACAATTTAAGGAATGTGTTTAGTGACGGCATCAGATTCCTAATTGATGGAGAAAGGTCTGGTGGTAAGAAAAGCAGCTTCTAGGAGTTTGTCAAGTGTTTTTGCTCAACGATTCCATTCTTGGGTGGTTGGTTTGGCCCTTTTTCCTGTAACTCGAATCCTAGCCCGGTATATCCCATTTTAATTTTACACCATTGTGAACCTTACGCCTTTTTTACTCTCTGATCTAGGTTCTCGGCGTTGAAAAATCTTCGTAAACTAAATCACACGTGTATATGTTGATATTTAAGAGATATACATTCAAGAAAATCATGGGCAATGGTGATATATATGCGGATTAGACGTAAAAAAACACTCAACAAATGGCTACAATTTAAGGAATGTGTTTAGTGACGGCATCAGATTCCTAATTGATGGAGAAAGGTCAGGTGGCAAGAAAAGCTGCTTCTAGGAGGTTGTCAAGTGTTTTAGCTCGACGGTTCCTTTCTTGGGTAGTTGGTTTGGCCCTTGTTCCTGTAACTTGAATCATAGCCCGTTATATCCCATTTTAATTTTACACCATTGTGAACCTTAACTCTCTGATCGAGGTTCTCGGTATTGAAAAATCATCGTAAACTTAATCACACGTGTATATGTTGATATTTAAGAGATATACAGTCAAGAAAATCAAGGTCATTGGTGATATATATGCGGATTAGACACAAAAAAAAACACTCAACAAATGGCTACAATTTAAGGAATGTGTTTAGTGACGGCATCAGATTCTTAATTGATGGAGAAAGGTCTTGTGGCAAGAAAAGTTGCTTCTAGGTGGTTGTCAAGTGTTTTTGCTCGACGATTCCATTCTTGGGTGGTTGGTTTGGCCCTTATTCCTGTAACTCAAGTCCTAGCCCGGTATATCCCATTTTAATTTTGCACCATTGTGAACCTTACTCCTTTTTTACTCTCTGATCGAGGTTCTCGGCATTGAAAAATCTTCGTAAACTAAATCACAAGTGTATATGTTAATATTTAAGAGATATACAGTCAAGAAAATCAAGGGCAATGGTGATATATATGCGTATTAGACACGAAAAAAACACTCAACAAATGGCTACAATTTAAGGAATGTGTTTACTGACAGCATCAGATTCCTAATTGATGGAGAAAGGTCTGGTGGCAAGAAAAGCTGCTTCTAGGAGGTTGTCAACTGTTTTCGCTCGACGATTCCATTCTTGGGTGGTTGGTTTGGCCATTGTTCCTGTAGCTCGAATCCTAGCCCGGTATATCCCATTTTAATTTTACACCATTGTGAACCTTACGCCTTTTTTACTCTCTGATAGAGGTTCTCGGTGTTGAAAAATCTTCGTTAACTAAATCACACGTGTATATATGTTGACATTTAGGAGATATACAGTTAAGAAAATCAAGGGCAATGGTGATATATATGCGGATTAGACACAAAAAAAAAACACTCAACAAATGGCTACAATTTAAGGAATGTGTTTAGTGACGGCATCAGATTCTTAATTGATGGAGAAAGGTCTGGTGGAAAGAAAAGCTCTTTCTAGGAGGTTGTCAAGTGTTTTCGCTCGACGATTCCATTCTTGGGTGGTTGGTTTGGCCCTTGTTCCGGTAACTCGAATCCTAGCCCGGTATATCCCATTTTAATTTTACATCGTTGTGAACCTTACGCCTTTTTTACTCTCTGATAGAGGCTCTCGGCATTGAAAAATTTTTGTAAACCAAATCACACGTTTATATATTGACATTTAAGAGATATACAGTCAAGAAAATCATGGGCAATTGTGATATATATGCGGATTAGACACAAAAAAAAAACACTCAACAAATGGCTACAATTTAAGGAATGTTTTTAGTGACGGCATCAGATTCCTAATTGATGGAGAAAGGTCTGGTGGTAAGCAAAGCTGCTTCTAGGAGATTTTCAAGTGTTTTCGCTCGACGATTCCATTCTTGGGTGGTTGGTTTGGCCATTGTTCCTGTAACTCGAATCCTAGCCCGGTATATCCCATTTTAATTTTACACCATTGTGAACCTTACGCCTTTTTTACTCTCTGATCGAGGTTCTCGGCATTGAAAAATCTTCGTAAACTAAATCTCACATGTATATGTTGACATTTAAGAGATATACAGTCAAGAAAATCGAGGGCAATGGTTTTATATATGCGGATTAGACACCAAAAAAAAACACTTGACAAATGGCTACAATTTAAGGAATGTGTTTAGTGACGGCATGAGATTCCTAATTGATGGAGAAAGGTCTGGTGGTAAGAAAAGCTTCTTCTAGGAGGTTGTCAAGTGTTTTCGCTCGACGATTCCATTCTTGGGTGGTTGGTTTGGCCATTGTTCCTGTAACTCGAATCCTAGCCCAGTATATCCCATTTTAATTTTACAACATTGTGAACCTTACGCCTTTTTTACTCTCTGATCGAGGTTCTCGACATTGAAAAATCTTCGTAAACTAAATCACACGTGTATATGTTGATATTTAAGAGATATACAGTCAAGAAAATCAAGGGCAATGGTGATATATATGCGGATTAGACACCAAAAAAAAACACTCAACAAATGGCTACAATTTAAAGAATGTGTTTAGTGACGGCATCAGATTCCTAATTGATGGAGAAAGGTCTGGTGGCAAGAAAAGCTGCTTCTAGGAGGTTGTCAAGTGTTTTCGCTCGACGATTCCATTCTTGGGTGGTTGGTTTGGCCCTTGTTCCTGTAACTCGAATCCTAGCCCTGTATATCCCATTTTAATCTTACACCATTGTGAACCTTACGCCTTTTTTACTCTCTGATCGAGGTTCTCGGCATCGAAAAATGTTCGTAAACTAAATCACACGTGTATATGTTGACATTTAAGAGATATACAGTCAAGAAAATCAAGGGCAATGATGATATATATGCGGATTAGACACCAAAAAAAACACTTAACAAATGGCTACAATTTAAGGAATGTGTTTAGTGACGGCATCAGATTCCTAAATCATGGAGAAAGGTTTGGTGGTAAGAAAAGCTGCTTCTAGGAGATTTTCAAGTGTTTTCGCTCGACGATTCCATTCTTGGGTGGTTGGTTTGGCCATTGTTCCTGTAACTCGAATCCTAGCCCGATATATCCCCTTTTAATTTTACACCATTGTGAACCTTACGCCTTCTTTACTCTCTGATCGAGGTTCTCGGCATTGAAAAATCTTCGTAAACTAAATCACAGGTGTATATGTTGACATTTAAGAGATATACAGTCAAGAAAATCGAGGGCAACGGTTTTATATATGCGGATTAGACACCAAAAAAACACTTGACAAATGGCTACAATTTAAGGAATGTGTTTAGTGACGGCATTAGATTCCTAATTGATAGAGAAAGGTCTGGTGGTAAGAAAAGCTTCTTCTAGGAGGTTGTCAAGTGTTTTCGCTCGACGATTCCATTCTTGGGTGGTTGGTTTAGCCCTTGATCCTGTAACTCGAATCCTAGCCTAGTATATCCCATTTTAATTTTACACCATTGTGAACCTTACGCCTTTTTTACTCTCTGATCGAGGTTCTCGACATAGAAAAATCTTCGTAAACTAAATCACACGTGTGTATGTTGATATTTAAGAGATATACAGTCAAGAAAATCAAGGGCAATGGTGATATATATGCGGATTAGACACCAAAAAAAAACACTCAACAAATGGCTACAATTTAAAGAATGTGTTTAGTGACGGCATCAGATTCCTAATAAATGGAGAAAGGTCTGGTGGCAAGAAAAGCTGCTTCTAGGAGGTTGTCAAGTGTTTTCGCTCGACGATTCCATTCTTGGGTGGTTGGTTTGGCCCTTGTTCCTGTAACTCGAATCCTAGCCCTGTATATCCCATTTTAATCTTACACCATTGTGAACCTTACGCCTTTTTTACTCTCTGATCGAGGTTCTCGGCATTGAAAAATGTCCGTAAACTAAATCACACGTGTATATGTTGACATTTAAGAGATATACAGTCAAGAAAATCAAGGGCAATGACGATATATATGCGGATTAGACACCAAAAAAAACACTCAACAAATGGCTACAATTTAAGGAATGTGTTTAGTGACGGCATTAGATTCCAAAATGATGGAGAAAGGTCTGGTGGTAAGAAAAGCTGCTTCTAGGAGATTTTCAAGTGTTTTCGCTCGACGATTCCATTCTTGGGTGGTTGGTTTGGCCATTGTTCCTGTAACTCGAATCCTAGCCCGATATATCCCCTTTTAATTTTACACCATTGTGAACCTTACGCCTTCTTTACTCTCTGATCGAGGTTCTCGGCATTGAAAAATCTTCGTAAACTAAATCACAGGTGTATATGTTGACATTTAAGAGATATACAGTCAAGAAAATCGAGGGCAACGGTTTTATATATGCGGATTAGACACCAAAAAAACACTTGACAAATGGCTACAATTTAAGGAATGTGTTTAGTGACGGCATTAGATTCCTAATTGATAGAGAAAGGTCTGGTGGTAAGAAAAGCTTCTTCTAGGAGGTTGTCAAGTGTTTTCGCTCGACGATTCCATTCTTGGGTGGTTGGTTTAGCCCTTGATCCTGTAACTCGAATCCTAGCCTAGTATATCCCATTTTAATTTTACACCATTGTGAACCTTACGCCTTTTTTACTCTCTGATCGAGGTTCTCGACATAGAAAAATCTTCGTAAACTAAATCACACGTGTGTATGTTGATATTTAAGAGATATACAGTCAAGAAAATCAAGGGCAATGGTGATATATATGCGGATTAGACACCAAAAAAAAACACTCAACAAATGGCTACAATTTAAAGAATGTGTTTAGTGACGGCATCAGATTCCTAATAAATTGAGAAAGGTCTGGTGGCAAGAAAAGCTGCTTCTAGGAGGTTGTCAAGTGTTTTCGCTCGACGATTCCATTCTTGGGTGGTTGGTTTGGCCCTTGTTCCTGTAACTCGAATCCTAGCCCTGTATATCCCATTTTAATCTTACACCATTGTGAACCTTACGCCTTTTTTACACTCTGATCGAGGTTCTCGGCATTGAAAAATGTTCGTAAACTAAATCACACGTGTATATGTTGACATTTAAGAGATATACAGTCAAGAAAATCAAGGGCAATGATGATATATATGCGGATTAGACACCAAAAAAAACACTCAACAAATGGCTACAATTTAAGGAATGTGTTTAGTGACGGCATTAGATTTCAAAATGATGGAGAAAGGTCTGGTGGTAAGAAAAGCTGCTTCTAGGAGATTTTCAAGTGTTTTCGCTCGACGATTCCATTCTTGGGTGGTTGGTTTGGCCATTGTTCCTGTAACTCGAATCCTAGCCCGATATATCCCCTTTTAATTTTACACCATTGTGAACCTTACGCCTTTTTTACTCTCTGATCGAGGTTCTCGGCATTGAAAAATCTTCGTAAACTAAATCACACGTGTATATGTTGACATTTAAGAGATATACTGTCAAGAAAATCGAGGGCAACGGTTTTATATATGCGGATTAGACACCAAAAAAAAACACTTGACAAATGGCTACAATTTAAGGAATGTGTTTAGTGACGGCATTAGATTCCTAATTGATAGAGAAAGGTCTGGTGGTAAGAAAAGCTTCTTCTAGGAGGTTGTCAAGTGTTTTCGCTCGACGATTCCATTCTTGGGTGGTTGGTTTAGCCCTTGATCCTGTAACTCGAATCCTCGCCTAGTATATCCCATTTTAATTTTCCACCATTGTGAACCTTACGCCTTTTTTACTCTCTGATCGAGGTTCTCGACATTGAAAAATCTTCGTAAACTAAATCACACGTGTATATGTTGATATTTAAGAGATATACAGTCCAGAAAATCAAGGACAATGGTGATATATATGCGGATTAGACACCAAAAAAAAACACTCAACAAATGGCTACAATTTAAAGAATGTGTTTAGTGACGGCATCAGATTCCTAATAAATGGAGAAAGGTCTGGTGGCAAGAAAAGCTGCTTCTAGGAGGTTGTCAAGTGTTTTCGCTCGACGATTCCATTCTTGGGTGGTTGGTTTGGCCCTTGTTCCTGTAACTCGAATCCTAGCCCTGTATATCCCATTTTAATCTTACACCATTGTGAACCTTACGCCTTTTTTACTCTCTGATCGAGGTTCTCGGCATTGAAAAATGTTCGTAAACCAAATCACACGTGTATATGTTGACATTTAAGAGATATACAGTCAAGAAAATCAAGGGCAATGATGATATATATGCGGATTAGACACCAAAAAAAACACTCAACAAATGGCTACAATTTAAGGAATGTGTTTAGTGACGGCATCAGATTCCTAAATGATGGAGAAAGGTCTGGTGGTAAGAAAAGCTGCTTCTAGGAGATTTTCAAGTGTTTTCGCTCGACGATTCCATTCTTGGGTGGTTGGTTTGGCCATTGTTCCTGTAACTCGAATCCTAGCCCGATATATCCCCTTTTAATTTTACACCATTGTGAACCTTACGCCTTTTTACTCTCTGATCGAGGTTCTCGGCATTGAAAAATCTTCGTAAACTAAATCACACGTGTATATGTTGACATTTAAGAGATATACAGTCAAGAAAATCGAGGGCAACGGTTTTATATATGCGGATTAGAC
Organism: Helianthus tuberosus; assembly: GCA_030545235.1. Classification (NCBI taxonomy): domain Eukaryota; kingdom Viridiplantae; phylum Streptophyta; class Magnoliopsida; order Asterales; family Asteraceae; genus Helianthus; species Helianthus tuberosus. The sequence continues at coordinate 11,098 of JARYGA010029063.1, read as the reverse complement.
ACAAAAAAAAACACTTTACAAATGGCTACAATTTAAGGAATGTGTTTAGTGACGGCATGAGATTCCTAATTGATGGAGAAAGGTCTGGTGGTAAGAAAAGCTTCTTCTAGGAGGTTGTCAAGTGTTTTCGCTCGACGATTCCATTCTTGGGTGGTTGGTTTGGCCATTGTTCCTGTAACTCGAATCCTAGCCCAGTATATCCCATTTTAATTTTACAACATTGTGAACCTTACGCCTTTTTTACTCTCGGATCGAGGTTCTCGACATTGAAAAATCTTCGTAAACTAAATCACACGTGTATATGTTGATATTTAAGAGATATACAGTCAAGAAAATCAAGGGCAATGGTGATATATATGCGGATTAGACACCAAAAAAAAACACTCAACAAATGGCTACAATTTAAAGAATGTGTTTAGTGACGGCATCAGATTCCTAATTGATGGAGAAAGGTCTGGTGGCAAGAAAAGCTGCTTCTAGGAGGTTGTCAAGTGTTTTCGCTCGACGATTCCATTCTTGGGTGGTTGGTTTGGCCCTTGTTCCTGTAACTCGAATCCTAGCCCTGTATATCCCATTTTAATCTTACACCATTGTGAACCTTACGCCTTTTTTACTCTCTGATCGAGGTTCTCGGCATCGAAAAATGTTCGTAAACTAAATCAAACGTGTATATGTTGACATTTAAGAGATATACAGTCAAGAAAATCAAGGGCAATGATGATATATATGCGGATTAGACACCAAAAAAAACACTTAACAAATGGCTACAATTTAAGGAATGTGTTTAGTGACGGCATCAGATTCCTAAATCATGGAGAAAGGTTTGGTGGTAAGAAAAGCTGCTTCTAGGAGATTTTCAAGTGTTTTCGCTCGACGATTCCATTCTTGGGTGGTTGGTTTGGCCATTGTTCCTGTAACTCGAATCCTAGCCCGATATATCCCCTTTTAATTTTACACCATTGTGAACCTTACGCCTTCTTTACTCTCTGATCGAGGTTCTCGGCATTGAAAAATCTTCGTAAACTAAATCACAGGTGTATATGTTGACATTTAAGAGATATACAGTCAAGAAAATCGAGGGCAACGGTTTTATATATGCGGATTAGACACCAAAAAAACACTTGACAAATGGCTACAATTTAAGGAATGTGTTTAGTGACGGCATTAGATTCCTAATTGATAGAGAAAGGTCTGGTGGTAAGAAAAGCTTCTTCTAGGAGGTTGTCAAGTGTTTTCGCTCGACGATTCCATTCTTGGGTGGTTGGTTTAGCCCTTGATCCTGTAACTCGAATCCTAGCCTAGTATATCCCATTTTAATTTTACACCATTGTGAACCTTACGCCTTTTTTACTCTCTGATCGAGGTTCTCGACATAGAAAAATCTTCGTAAACTAAATCACACGTGTGTATGTTGATATTTAAGAGATATACAGTCAAGAAAATCAAGGGCAATGGTGATATATATGCGGATTAGACACCAAAAAAAAACACTCAACAAATGGCTACAATTTAAAGAATGTGTTTAGTGACGGCATCAGATTCCTAATAAATGGAGAAAGGTCTGGTGGCAAGAAAAGCTGCTTCTAGGAGGTTGTCAAGTGTTTTCGCTCGACGATTCCATTCTTGGGTGGTTGGTTTGGCCCTTGTTCCTGTAACTCGAATCCTAGCCCTGTATATCCCATTTTAATCTTACACCATTGTGAACCTTACGCCTTTTTTACTCTCTGATCGAGGTTCTCGGCATTGAAAAATGTTCGTAAACTAAATCACACGTGTATATGTTGACATTTAAGAGATATACAGTCAAGAAAATCAAGGGCAATGATGATATATATGCGGATTAGACACCAAAAAAAACACTCAACAAATGGCTACAATTTAAGGAATGTGTTTAGTGACGGCATTAGATTCCAAAATGATGGAGAAAGGTCTGGTGGTAAGAAAAGCTGCTTCTAGGAGATTTTCAAGTGTTTTCGCTCGACGATTCCATTCTTGGGTGGTTGGTTTGGCCATTGTTCCTGTAACTCGAATCCTAGCCCGATATATCCCCTTTTAATTTTACACCATTGTGAACCTTACGCCTTTTTTACTCTCTGATCGAGGTTCTCGGCATTGAAAAATCTTCGTAAACTAAATCACACGTGTATATGTTGACATTTAAGAGATATACTGTCAAGAAAATCGAGGGCAACGGTTTTATATATGCGGATTAGACACCAAAAAAAAACACTTGACAAATGGCTACAATTTAAGGAATGTGTTTAGTGACGGCATTAGATTCCTAATTGATAGAGAAAGGTCTGGTGGTAAGAAAAGCTTCTTCTAGGAGGTTGTCAAGTGTTTTCGCTCGACGATTCCATTCTTGGGTGGTTGGTTTAGCCCTTGATCCTGTAACTCGAATCCTCGCCTAGTATATCCCATTTTAATTTTCCACCATTGTGAACCTTACGCCTTTTTTACTCTCTGATCGAGGTTCTCGACATTGAAAAATCTTCGTAAACTAAATCACACGTGTATATGTTGATATTTAAGAGATATACAGTCCAGAAAATCAAGGACAATGGTGATATATATGCGGATTAGACACCAAAAAAAAACACTCAACAAATGGCTACAATTTAAAGAATGTGTTTAGTGACGGCATCAGATTCCTAATAAATGGAGAAAGGTCTGGTGGCAAGAAAAGCTGCTTCTAGGAGGTTGTCAAGTGTTTTCGCTCGACGATTCCATTCTTGGGTGGTTGGTTTGGCCCTTGTTCCTGTAACTCGAATCCTAGCCCTGTATATCCCATTTTAATCTTACACCATTGTGAACCTTACGCCTTTTTTACTCTCTGATCGAGGTTCTCGGCATTGAAAAATGTTCGTAAACCAAATCACACGTGTATATGTTGACATTTAAGAGATATACAGTCAAGAAAATCAAGGGCAATGATGATATATATGCGGATTAGACACCAAAAAAAAACACTCAACAAATGGCTACAATTTAAGGAATGTGTTTAGTGACGACATCAGATTCCTAAATGATGGAGAAAGGTCTGGTGGTAAGAAAAGCTGCTTCTAGGAGATTTTCAAGTGTTTTCGCTCGACGATTCCATTCTTGGGTGGTTGGTTTGGCCATTGTTCCTGTAACTCGAATCCTAGCCCGATATATCCCCTTTTAATTTTACACCATTGTGAACCTTACGCCTTTTTACTCTCTGATCGAGGTTCTCGGCATTGAAAAATCTTCGTAAACTAAATCACACGTGTATATGTTGACATTTAAGAGATATACAGTCAAGAAAATCGAGGGCAACGGTTTTATATATGCGGATTAGACACAAAAAAAAAAAAACACTTGACAAATGGCTACAATTTAAGGAATGTGTTTAGTGACGGCATTAGATTCCTAATTGATAGAGAAAGGTCTGGTGGTAAGAAAAGCTTCTTCTAGGAGGTTGTCAAGCGTTTTCGCTCGACGATTCCATTCTTGGGTGGTTGGTTTAGCCCTTGATCCTGTAACTCGAATCCTCGCCTAGTATTTCCCATTTTAATTTTACACCATTGTGAACCTTACGCCTTTTTTGCTCTCTGATCGAGGTTCTCGACATTGAAAAATCTTCGTAAACTAAATCAGACGTGTATATGTTGATATTTAAGAGATATACAGTCAGGAAAATCAAGGGCAATGGTGATATATATGCGGATTAGACACCAAAAAAAAAAACACTCAACAAATGGCTACAATTTAAAGAATGTGTTTAGTGACGGCATCAGATTCCTAATTAATGGAGAAAAGTCTTGTGGCAAGAAAAGCTGCTTCTAGGAGGTTGTCAAGTGTTTTCGCTCGACGATTCCATTCTTGGGTGGTTGGTTTGGCCCTTGTTCCTGTAACTCGAATCGTAGCCCGGTATATCCCATTTTAATCTTACACCATTGTGAACCTTACGCCTTTTTTATTCTCAGATCTAGGTTCTCGGCATTGAAAAATGTTCGACAACTAAATCACACGTGTATATGTTGACATTTAAGAGATATACAGTCAAGAAAATCAAGGGCAATGATGATATATATGCGGATTAGACACCAAAAAAACACTCAACAAAAGGCTACAATTTAAGGAATGTGTTTAGTGACGGCATCAGATTCCTAATTGATGGAGAATGGTCCGGTGGTAAGATAAGCTGCTTCTAGGAGGTTGTCAAGTGTTTTCGCTCGACGATTCCATTCTTGGGTTGTTGGTTTGGCCCTTGTTCCTGTAACTCGAATCCTAGCCCGGTATATCCCATTTTAATTTTACACCATTGTGAACCTTACGCCTTTTTTACTCTCTGATCGAGGTTCTCGGCATTAAAAAATCTTCGTAAACTAAATCACATGTTTATATGTTGACATTTAAGAGATATACAGTCAAGAAAATCGCGGGCAATGGTGATATATATGCGGATTAGACTCCAAAAAAAACACTTGACAATTGGCTACAATTTAAGGAATGTGTTTAGTGACGGCATCAGATTCCTAATTGATGGAGAAAGGTCTGGTGGCAAGAAAAGCTGCTTCTAGGAGGTTGTCAAGTGTTTTCGCTCGACGATTCCATTCTTGGGTGGTTGGTTTGGCCCTTGTTCCTGTAACTCGAATCCTAGCCCGTCATATCCCATTTTAATTTTACACCATTGTGAACCTTACACCTTTTTTACTCTCTGATCGAGGTTCTCGGTATTGAAAAATCATCGTAAACTAAATCACACGTGTATATGTTGATATTTAAGAGATATACAGTTAAAAAAATCAAGGGCAATGGTGATATATATGCGGATTAGACACAAAAAAAAACACTTAACAAATGGATACAATTTAAGGAGTGTGTTTAGTGAAGGCATCAGATTCCTAATTGATGGAGAAAGGTCTGGTGGCAAGAAAAGGTGCTTCTAGGAGGTTGTCAAGTGTTTTCGCTAGACGATTCCATTCTTGGGTGGTTGGTGTGGCCCTTGTTCCTGTAACTCGAATTCTAGCCCGGTATATCCCATTTTAATTTTACGCCATTGTAAACCTTACGCCTTTTTTACTCTCTGATCGAGGTTCTTGGCATTGAAAAATCTTCATGAACTAAATCACATGTGTATATGTTGATATTTAAGAGATATACAATCAAGAAAATCAAGGGCAGTGGTGATATATATGTGGATTAGACACCAAAAAAAAACACTCAACAAATGGCTACAATTTAAGGAGTGTGTTTAGTGACGGCATCAGATTCCTAATTGATGGAGAAAGGTCTAGTGGCAAGAAAAGCTGCTTCTAGGAGGTTGTCAAGTGTTTTCGCTCTACGATTCCATTCTTGGGTGGTTGGTTTGGCCCATGTTCCTGTAACTCGAATCCTAGCCCGGTATATCCCATTTTAATTTTACATCATTGTGAACCTTACGCCTTTTTTACTCTCTGATCGAGGTTCTCGGTATTGAAAAATCTTCGTAAACTAAATTACACGTGTATATGTTGATATTTATGAGATATACAGTCAAGAAAATCAAGGGCAATGGTGATATATATGCGGATTAAACACCAAAAAAAATCACACAACAAATGGCTACAATTTAAGGAATGTGTTTAGTGACGACATCAGATTCCTAATTGATGGAGAAAGGTCTGGTGGTAAGAAAAGCTGCTTCTTGGAAGTTGTCAAGTGTTTTCGCTCGACGATTCCATTCTTGGGTGGTTGGTTTGGCCCTTGTTCCAGTAACTCGAATCCTAGCCCGGTATATCCCATTTTAATTTTACACCATTGTGAACCGTACGCCTTTTTTACCCTCTGATCGAGGTTCTCGGCATTGAAAAATCTTCGTAAACTAAATAACACGTGTATATGTTGATATTTAAGAGATATACAGTCAAGAAAATCAAGGGCAATGGTGATATATATGCGGATTAGACACAAAAAAAAAACACTCAACAAATGGCTACAATTTAAGGAATGTGTTTAGTGACGGAATCTGATTCCTAATTGATGGAGAAATGTCTAGTGGTAAGAAAAGCTGCTTCTAGAGGGTTGTCAAGTGTTTTCGCTGGACGATTCCATTCTTGGGTGGTTGGTTTGGCCCTTTTTCCTGTAACTCGAATCCTAGCCCGGTATATCCCATTTTAATTTTACACCATTGTGAACCTTACGCCTTTTTCACTCTCTGATCGAGGTTCTCGGCATTGAAAAATATTCGTAAACTAAATCACACGTGTATATGTTGATAGTTAAGAGATATACAGTCAATAAAATCAAGGGCAATGGTGATATATATGCAGATTAGACATAAAAAAAAACACTCAACAAATGGCTACAATTTAAAGAATGTGTTTAGTGACGGCATCAGATTCCTAATTAATGGAGAAAAGTCTTGTGGCAAGAAAAGCTGCTTCTAGGAGGTTGTCAAGTGTTTTCGCTCGACGATTCCATTCTTGGGTGGTTGGTTTGGCCCTTGTTCCTGTAACTCGAATCGTAGCCCGGTATATCCCATTTTAATCTTACACCATTGTGAACCTTACGCCTTTTTTACCCTCTGATCGAGGTTCTCGGCATTGAAAAATCTTCGTAAACTAAATAACACGTGTATATGTTGATATTTAAGAGATATACAGTCAAGAAAATCAAGGGCAATGGTGATATATATGCGGATTAGACACAAAAAAAAACACTCAACAAATGGCTACAATTTAAGGAATGTGTTTAGTGACGGAATCTGATTCCTAATTGATGGAGAAATGTCTAGTGGTAAGAAAAGCTGCTTCAAGAAGGTTGTCAAGTGTTTTCGCTGGACGATTCCATTCTTGGGTGGTTGGTTTGGCCCTTTTTCCTGTAACTCGAATCCTAGCCCGGTATATCCCATTTTAATTTTACACCATTGTGAACCTTACGCCTTTTTTACTCTCTGATCGAGGTTCTCGGCATTGAAAAATCTTCGTAAACTAAATCACACGTGTATATGTTGATAGTTAAGAGATATACAGTCAATAAAATCAAGGGCAATGGTGATATATATGCAGATTAGACATAAAAAAAAACACTCAACAAATGGCTACAATTTAAGGAATGTGTTTAGTGACGGCATCAGATTCCTAATTGATGGAGAAAGGTCTGGTGGCAAGAAAAGCTGCTTCTAGGAGGTTGTCAAGTGTTTTCGCTCGACGATTCCATTCTTAGGTGGTTGGTTTGGCCTTTGTTCCTGTAACTCGAGTCCTAGCCCGGTATATCCAATTTTAATTTTACACCATTGTGAACCTTACGCCTTTTTTACTCTCTGATCGAGGTTCTCGGCATTGAAAAATCTTCGTAAACTAAATCATACATGTATATGTTAACATTTAAGAGACATACAGTCAAGAAACTCAAGGGCAATGGTTATATATATGCGGATTAGACACAAAAAAAAAGCACTCAACAAATGGCTACAATTTAAGGAATGTGTTTAGTGACGGCATCCGATTTCTAATTGATGAAGAAAGGTCTGGTGGTAAGAAAAGCTGCTTCTAGGAGGTTGTCAAGTGTTTTCGTTCGACGATTCCTTTCTTGGGTGGTTGGTTCGACCCTTGTTCCTGTAACTCGAATCCTAGCCCGGTATATCCCATTTAATTTTACACCATTGTGAACCTTACGCCTTTTTTATTCACTGATAGAGGTTCTCGGCATTGAAAAATCTTCGTAAACTAAATCGCACGTGTATATGTTGATATTTAATATATATACAGTCAAGAAAATCAAGGGCAATGGTGATATATATGCGGATTAGACACAAAAAAAAAACACTCAACAAATGGCTACAATTTAAGGAATGTGTTTAGTGACAGCATCAGATTCCTAATTAATGGAGAAAGGTCTGGTGGCAAGAAAAGCTGCTTCTAGGAGGTTGTCAAGTGTTTTCGCTCGACGATTCCATTCGTGGGTGGTTGGTTTGGCCCTTGTTCCCATGTAACTCGAATCCTAGCCCGGTATATCCTATTTTAATTTTACACCATTGTGAAGCTTACGCCTTTTTTACTCTCTGATAAAGGTTCTCGGCGTTGAAAAATCTTCGTAAACTAAATCACACGTGTATATATGTTGACATTTAAGAGATATACAGTCAAGAAAATCAAGGGAAATGGTGATATATATGCGGATTAGATACAAAAAAAAAACACTCAACAAATGGCTACAATTTAAGGAATGTGTTTAGTGACGGCATCAGATTCCTAATTGATGCTGAAAGGTCTGGTGGCAAGAAAAGCTGCTTCTAGGAGGTTGTCAAGTGTTTTCGCTCGACGATTCCATTCTTGGGTGGTTGGTTTGGCCCTTGTTACTGTAACTCGAATCCTAGCCCTGTATATCCCTTTTTAATTTTACACCATTGTGAACCTTACGCCTTTTTTACTCTCTGATAGAGGTTCTCGGCATTGAAAAATCTTCGTAAACTAAATCACACGTGTATATATTGACATTTAAGAGATATACAGTCAAGAAACTCAAGGGCAATGGTGATATATATGCGGATTAGACACCAAAAAAAAAATCACTCAACAAATGGCTACAATTTAAGGAATGTGATTAGTGACGGCATCAGATTCCTAATTGATGGAGAAAGGTCTGGTGGTAAGAAAAGCTGCTTCTAGGAGGTTTTCAAGGGTTTTCGCTCGACGATTCCATTCTTGGGTGGTTGGTTTGGCCCTTGTTCCTGTAACTCGAATCCTAGCCCGGTATATCGCATTTTAATTTTACACCATTGTGAACCTTACGCCTGTTTTACTCTCTGATCGAGGTTCTCGGCATTGAAAAATATTCGTAAACTAAATCACACGTGTATATGTTGACATTTAAGAGATATACAGTAAAGAAAATCAAGGGCAATGGTTTTATATATGCGGATTAGACACCAAAACAAAAAAACATTTGACAAATGGCTACAATTTAAGGAATGTGTTTAGTGACGGCATCAGATTCCTAATTGATGGAGAAAGGTCTGGTGGCAAGAAAAGCTTCTTCTAGGAGGTTGTCAAGTGTTTTCGCTCGATGATTCCATTCATGGGTGGTTGGTTTGGCCCTTGTTCCTGTAACTCGAATCCTAGCCTAGTATATCCCATTTTAATTTTACACCATTGTGAACCTTACGCCTTTTTTACTCTCTGATCGAGGTTCTCGGCATTGAAAATCTTCGTAAATTAAATCACACGTGTATATGTTGATATTTAAGAGATATACAGTCAAGAAAATCAAGGGCGATGGTGATATATGTTGGTGCATACATCTGTCGACTTCATCTTATATCGAGTCGGGGTTGCATTACGGATTTGATCAAGCATGATGTCATCATATTCAAAGATGACATCATAATGGTGACATCATCAATTGCATCATCATGGAATTGCAAATATATTCAAATCAGATTCTTGTCATGTTCGCTTGAAATGCATGTTCATATAAGACAAAAGCATGTTCGCTTGAAAGAATTGTAGATTGTTCGCTTGAGTTGACCACTTGAAATTGTCATGTTCATTTCAAGCGATCTAGGATTAGTATAAATAGGCAAGTTGTCATTTCATTTGTAACGAATTCCAGATTTGATACCGAGGTGCTGCCGGTGTTCCTTGTGATTGTAATTGATAGTAAATCAATACACAAGACGTTTATAGTGATATTCAAGCTGTTTTAACATCAGTTTCTCTGTTTCCGCCTCTGAAACGGATTTGAGCTCTTCCGAACGACTCATTCGGGTCGCGATTCGATCCTACAAGTGGTATCAGAGCTCAGGAGGAGGAGTTCTATACGATTCAGCTTGAAAATTTCTGTTTTTCTACACCTTCTTTCAAAATTGAAAATTTTTACGGTTAAAATCGGCTCAAAATCACACATATTGTGCGTAATCATGTTTTAACAAATCCTGGAAAGTTTCATCATTAAAATCGATCTAAAACTTGATTTTTTCAGGGGTTTCGCTTGAAATTCGTTCGACATTTGCTGACATCATCTGGCTTTCGCTTGAAAATTGGTGGTATTTGAAGAGAAACACAGGCTTTCGCTTGAAAATACGTTGGCATCCGCTTGAATCTGGCATTCGCTTGAAATCTTGTTGAGTCCTCTTGAATCTGGCATTCGCTTGAATCGTATTCTTAAACAAGATTGTCAGTTGGTTGGAAAAGTAATCATGTGATTTGTGTCTGTGCATGTGATATAGTGGTTCATCGATTCATGTGATTTGTCAGGTCTTGTTATTTGAAGTGCATGTGAACATATTAAAAAAAAAACTAGTGACAGTCGCATGAGATTCTAGTTTCATCGGTCCATGGGAAATCTTAAAAGCACCGATTGTTGTCAGCTGCATGTTGTCGTGTGCATGTGATGTGTAGCTTTGTCTGATTGTCTATTTAAAAAAAAATTCACGTGATTAACATTGAAGATGTCAACACGGTGAATATATTTGGTCCAATCAGTATTGGTAGTTGTTTCTAGAAGTTGTCGATTTGTGTGGTATAAGTCCAGTGAATATTAATTGTATAAACAAGATCCTCGGCTCATTTGAATCCATATCCTATTGATCAAGCCCATTCATTCCGTGATCTCACTTAAACAACATTGAAATGAGTTCGCAACGAGTTCGCAAATCTTCGACAACGAGTCTTAAATTGATTTCAACAACACACACTTTTACGTATTTAGTACGTTTAAACTGATCGTTTGCTTGTTTGTTTTTCAGGTGTTTTCCTGAAGTATCTCAGATTACTGAAACATGGACGAGGAATTCTACAATGCTTTTGCCACGCCATTCGCTCCAGTTACTGCTGCTGAAAATTTATACAATGAGAATGAAACGGGAACGCATCAGAAACCACCAAAACTGATGTACATTGAAGATTTCAAAGGATGTCAAAATCGTTTTGAGAATTGGGTGCAAGCTTACAAATTTGATGCATGGTGTTCGTTGGAGAAAGACTATGAGAAACCGAAAAACGAACGTGTACTTGAAAAGGGTTTCAGTGACTTTACGGAAGTTGACAAATTGAAGTATACTAGTGAGAAAATGATGATCAGTATTCTTCAACAGGCAATTACAGAAGATATATTTGTTTTGCTTCAACATGGTAATACAGCTAAGTCA
>JARYGA010029062.1:0-37576 GCA_030545235.1 Helianthus tuberosus | reverse complement strand
AGGGCTAATTTGAAACTTTAAAAATAAGGGAAAAAAAAAAAAAGAAATATAGCCACTAAAAGTATAAGAACCAAAACCCTGATAGTCAAAATATAAAACAAAACAAAAAGCACTTAAGGGGTAAATGATGAAACTAATAAAGACTTGTGGTAAAAACATAAAAGTAAAAAAATGTATTGTAGTTTTCATGATGGTATTTAATATTAGTGTTGAGCTGTTTCCAAAAAAAAAAATGATATCATGTATTTAGTTTTTTGTAAAAACAAATTCACAAATGAAAGTCATAAAAGAAAAATAAAACTGTAAAACTATCGAGTTAAAGACGTAATTTATTATAATATATAGGGCTAATTTGAAACTTTAGAAAAGAAGAAAAAAAATGTAGCCGCAAAAAGTGTAAGAACAAAAACCTTAATAGTCAAAATATAAAACAAAACAAAAACATTTTAAGGGGTAAATGATGAAACTAATAAAGACTTGTGGTAAAAACATAAAAGTAAAAAATTTGTTGTAGTTTTCATGATGTTATTTAATCTATCTACTAATTTAACTCAAAGTTTTATCTAAATAAAATGTTAAATTTAGAGAAAATTTCAAAATTAACAAGAACGTATTAAAATATTATACATTTATATTGTCATGTATCAAAATAATTATCCGTGTTAAATATGAGATACGTAAATATTTGATTATATATTGGCAGCCTCGTGACCTTCCAGTGTGAATGTCATGGATTCGAGTCTTGTCTTGTCTTGTCTGGAGCAAAATTACTTTAGGTTGAGCTACGGCGGTAAATTTTCTTTGAAATGGTGGCTGACCGGGTCACTATCGCCATCTAGGTTCGCGAGTGTGGTGACCTTTTGCCATTAGATTTACCCGGGTGATTAAGCTTTTATTAATCGTTCAAAAAAAAAAAAAAAAATACACGCACTAATCTATACATATCTCGTATCATATTAGCTTAAGTCATTATTCAATGAAAAAAGTCTGATAAGTTAGTAAAACTTGATACATGAATCTTACTCAAATATGTCTAAATGATTGATTTGTTAATTATAACACAATAATAAAGATATAACACACTAAAAAATATTGTTTCTATAATTTTCTCATATATGCATCTTTTTAACACCTATCATATATAGTGTGAACAAAAATAGTAAAAAAAATCATGAATTTATGTCACGCATTCACTTTTTGTGTATGGACATTGGAATTAAGTATAGCCATCTACCTTTTGTGTTTTTTTATGTAAGATATTATTTATTTACTGCTACAGGCTGTCATTGGGACATTAGTACATTTATATTACTATTATTAAGTGTGGGCCCAGTAGGTGGATAATGTGCCTCTGCTCCAACATAGTAGTTAAATCTAACTAGGGTTTTTCAATGACGCGCGTTGCGCGAAAGGAATTTGTGTTTTCGACCGACATCATTCTTCAAATGATTCGAGATAAACGATGCGTAACCAGCCATATCCGGCATCGTGGAGTGTATTAAAAAGGGAGCAATTGGACGATTGGATGTTGGGCTAGGTGTTTCTTGGAATGCCCACGGATTGTTCGGGTCAAAACCACGATTATGAGGATTCATTTTTCGTATTGTGGTTGGATGAGATTTTTTTTTTAAATAAGATAGAAATGATTATAGAAGAGGTGGAGTAGTTGTGGTAAAAAAATGAATATAAGTGTGAGTATTTATAGTGAATAATTTTTTTTTAAACACATAGCCGTTGGCCAACGGCTAGCCCAAACGGCTACTTGTCTTGGCCAATGAGATCCTGCCATGTCATCTTGATAGCCCCGTCCAACGCCCGGGCTGAAACCCCCGCCCAACCCACGCCACAACCCCCGCCCCCAGGCTGAAACCCCCGCCCAAGGGGCCACGCCGAAACCCAAGCCCACCCGGGGTGGTGACTTGGGCGTTTGTACCCAACCCACGCCACAACCCCCACCCCCAGGCTGAAACCCCCGCCCAAGGGGCCACGCCGAAACCCAAGCCCACCCGGGGTGGTGACTTGGGCGTTTGTACCCAACCCACGCCACAACCCCAGCCCCATACCCCATATTCTAATTTTAAAATAAGATAGAGATGATTATAGAAGAGGTGGAGTAGTTGTGGTAAAAAAATGAATAGAAGTGTGAGTATTTATAGTGAATAAATTTTTTTAAACACATAGCCGTTGGCCAACGGCTACTTGTCTTGGCCAATGAGATCCTGCCATGTCATCTTGATAGCCCCGTCCAACGCCCGGGCTGAAACCCTCGCCCAAGGGGCCCCGCCGAAACCCAAGCCCACCCGGGGTGGTGACTTGGGCGTTTGTACCCAACCCACGCCACAACCCCCGCCCACAGGCTGAAACCCCCGCCTAAGGGGCCACGCCAAACCCAAGTCCACCCAGGGTGGTGACTTGGGCGTTTGTACCCAACCCCCGCCCCATACCCCATACCCCATATTCTAATATACCCTAAATTAATTGTTCATTTAGTTTGTTTTTTCGACCAACATCATTCTTCAAATGATTCGAGATAAATGATGTGTAACCAGCCATATCCGGCATCGTGGAGTGTATTAAAAAGGGAGCAATTGGACGATTGGATGCTGGGTTAGGTGTTTCTTGGTATGCCCACGGATTGTTCAGGTCAAAACCACGATTATGAGGATTCATTTTTCGTATTGTGGTTGGATGAGAATTTTTTTTTTAAATAAGATAGAGATGATTATAGAAGAGGTGGAGTAGTTGTGGTAAAAAAAAATGAATAGAAGTGTGAGTATTTATAGTGAATAAAATTTTTTTTAAACACATAGCCGTTGGCCAACGGCTAGCCCAAACGGCTACTTGTCTTGGCCAATGAGATCCTGCCATGTCATCTTGATAGCCCCGTCCAACGCCCGGGCTGAAACCCCCGCCCAACCCACGCCACAACCCCCGCCCCCAGGCTGAAACCCCCGCCCAAGGGGCCACGCCGAAACCCAAGCCCACCCGGGGTGGTGACTTGGGCGTTTGTACCCAACCCACGCCACAACACCCGCCCCATACCCCATATTCTAATTTTAAAATAAGATAGAGATGATTATAGAAGAGGTGGAGTAGTTGTGGTAAAAAATGAATAGAAGTGTGAGTATTTATAGTGAATAATTTTTTTTAAACACATAGCCGTTGGCCAACGGCTAGCCCAAACGGCTACTTGTCTTGGCCAATGAGATCCTGCCATGTCATCTTGATAGCCCCGTCCAACGCCCGGGCTGAAACCCCCGCCCAAGGGGCCACGCCGAAACCCAAACCCACCCTGGGTGGTGACTTGGGCGTTTGTACCCAACCCACGCCACAACCCCCGCCCACAGGCTGAAACCCCAGCCCAAGGGGCCACGCCGAAACCCAAGCCCACCCGGGGTGGTGACTTGAGCGTTTGTACCCAACCCACGCCACAACCCCCGCCCCATACCGCATATTTTAATATACCCTTCGTTTGTTTTTTTTTTTGTTTTTTATCATTCACTGTTCATTTCGTTTGTTTTTTATCATATATGAATTCTGTGTAAATAAATGCAAAGACCCCATTTCATATGACACCCATAATGGGTGGTGGTCTGGTGTGAGTATTCAATCAATTCATCCCATCTTAAGATCTCTTCCTATCAACTTCACACCGCAAACATCTACAATCAAGATTCTCATATAATCATGCCATGTGCATGCCATAGTATGGTTAAAGGCTTTTAACAAGGGTATGTTCATGTGTTACAAGTGTAGGGTGTTGATATCAATATAAAGGGCGCGTTTGAGAGAAAAACAGTTTTAAATCACATCATCGACCGATAATGTTAGGAAGATATTGATGAGTGATGGAAATCACCATCACAAAATGGAAGTTTTAGGAGGCTTGAGAGTTGAGTGTTTGTCTTGACTTGGGTCTAGGAACAAGTGAGCGCGTGTGGGTTAGGTATTTAAGTGTAACATCCATAACTTGGTGTATTCTCTTATGAATTAGATGATGATACATACGATGGATGATGTATAGACAAGGGTTAGAATACTAAGGTCTATCTGACTGAGAGCATCCACAACAATAAACCAGTCCAAAATCCAGATTGTCTAGTCAACGTACCACATCATTCTAAACCACCACCATTTCAAACCCACAAAAACAAACTATTTCAAACCTCCATAAACAGCACACCCAAAGGTTTGTGGGTGGGTGGTCTCCACAATTCTCACATCACACCCCCACAATGCTCGTCCGCTCAAGCAGACCAACACCCACCAGACCACCTCCTCCAATGGTGTGGTCCGTTGCATTCTTCTTCTACTCTGCAAACCAAGTGGCAGACTCCCTTGTTGCAGATGTTCTAACTACATATATTCACATTGTTAGAATTTTCTGCTTGCGAGGTTTCTATCGGCAACACCTAATAATCAAGATTTAGAATACGGGTAGAGCTTGTATGAAAATTTGCTATAAACTATTTTCAATATTTAATTTTATTTAGTTTATTAAAGAAGCAACATGGACTACAACACTTGAAAGTCGAAATAGAAGAAGATAAGGTGATAAACATATATTATACAAGTCCTAGTGTCCTACTATACAAAAATATGGGTATTATTAACAATACGTTACAACCTTTGTTGATGCAACAAATACAAGACCAATGATAGTGATTAGTTTGGTTAGGCAAAAGACTTTGAGGGTTCCAGTTTGCCTAACGCAGGTCGTGGGGTCCCCCACGTTTGCAAGACGTGGAGAGAGGTTCACTAGTATTGTTGTTGTTCTCCTTGAATTCCAAGCTGATAAGAAACCAGCCCGGAATGTGATTGTAGGGGAAAATGTATTATTTGAAGTGAAGAAGAGAAGCAAGCATAAAGCAAGTTCTCGAGAAGGAGAAGAAGAATCAGAGAGTTGGTGCAACTTCTGCCGATCCTGGCGTGTCCCGCATGCTTGTCATGTCCTGCATTTTATAGTGAAAGGGGTTTCTCAAAGGAGAAACCTTTGACTAGTGAATCTGACTTGCAATGAGGGACTTACCCTTTTAGGGGTCGAAGGGTTCGGACCTGCGGATAAAAGAGAGCTCCTTGTGCACATGCTTTGCTTTTGCGGCTGTGGGAGAGTTGTTTAAGCAATCAGTGAAGTGACTGATTACTGTACACGTTCTTTTTGCTGTTCACCTTAGTTCCCGGGTTTTAAACCCTTTAACCTTTTAACCCTTCAAGCTGTTATGTATTCTTAGTCATTTTATTGAGGCTTGAGCTACCCCCGTCATCAGCCCCCCAAGTCAGAGGTGTTTAGGGTTTATGCTCAAATGCTTCTGAATTTTTCCACATTTTATATTGCTTGAAGGCTTCAAGGCTTGAGAGCTTAAAAGGTTCACAACAGTTGAGATTTTTGGTTTTTGAATTTTGAAAAGACCGTTGATGTGACTAGTGGCGGTTTTCTGTCAGGCGGCAGTTTTAATTAATCCGCTGGGTAATTATAACATCTGGTTTATCATTTATTTACCCTTATCTTCTAAAAAACACTTCTACACATTTTCCTCTCAAGTTCGTTCCCCCTTCTTTCCAGGTTAGTTTTGATTTTCATTCCTTCATCTTTTTTTTAGTATAGGTGCTCGTAAGGATTTAGCGAAATCGTTTTCGCGCTTAACCAAAGAAGAAGTAGAAGCTTTTTGCTTGGAATGGGGCATTGGGTTGAGATTTAAACTGGTTGCACCGGGTTGTGATGTTTCCATCGATCGGTGTCCTCCTGGGTCAGTTGCTTTGTATTGTCGCCACTTTGAATTTTCTAATCTCCGTCATCCTTTTTCAAACTTTGTGTTGAATGTTCTAGAATATTACCGTGTTTCGCTTGGTCAGATCCACCCTCAGGGTTTGGCTAGGGTTCTGCATTTCGAGGTTTTATGTCGGGCAACCAGATATGATCCAACCATTCTGTCGTTTCTTCATTTTTTCCGGTTAGCAAAAAATGGTGATTGGTTCACATTTGAAACGTCTCAAGTTGACACTTGTTTGGTTTCATCCATGGTCTCCAGTCTTGGTGTCTGGAAAGACCGGTTCTTTTGGGTTTCGGATGAGATTGTTCTTTTTAAAATGGTTTGGAGACATCCGGACGCCGTTCTCAACGAACCTGAACCCTCCGCACTTGAGATAAATACTCGTTTTCTTGAAACCATCAGAGAGTTTCCTTCGAGGGTTCGTCCCTTTCCTGAGCCTTTACAAGTGTTGTTGGGCATTAGTAAATTGTGGGACAAACCTGATCGGGATCCAGTGCTTATGAGAGATGTCACACCCCAACCGATGGCGGAAACATCGGGGTGCGGCACTGAGCGAAACAGATTGTCCAGAAGTTTCCATAACAATTATATTTACCAAATATTTAAAGCATCACGTCCCATACCATGACATAAGAAGTAACATAATTATTACAGACAAAATCTAGTCAAGTAGTTCTGTTCCGACAACTCAGATTTACAAAATAGAATAATTGTTTATTGGTTTCTTGGACTCATCCCTAGCCTCAATTTCATCACCAGTAAACAGGGCGTCCTAGACCTTTCCTTGCCTCAATTTCACAGCAAGCTAAGCGTATAAACAACTTAAGCACCTGCCACATACGTTAAAGTAAAAGTCAATACACATAGTGTAAAGGTGAGCATACAAGTTTGATATGATATAATAAAGTTCGAATTCGTTTACGCATAACCAGCACGTACGCATAATGAAATGAAACACGTTAGTTATCGACATAGATCTATCGATACCAATGACTGCGGGTTGACTGCCCGAGGCAGTTCGCAATACATGATTACCCCTGTAATCCATGCAAGTAATTGTCCTTAACAACCCCTGCGAACAGGTGCTGAGTCCAAACTATAGTACCATCATTGCTAAGGCAGGTAGACAGCAAACATAACAAACAAGCATTCATTAAGCCACGTATAACATGCAGTAACGGTTAGCGTTTAAGTAGTATTGAGTAGTGTGTTCGATGTGATTTGAATATTCGTAACGTATGTAACACCCAAAAGTGCATAAAACAAAATGGGTTTGTAACACCCCGAAATTTATAAAATTTAAAATCAGGATAACAAAATGTTAAATAAACAAGAACCAACAAACTGGGGAAATTATAACCCAGTCAACTACGAGCCTTGTAGTGGCATATAATAAGGTTAAAACATCTAGATTATAAGTTAAATAAAAACTAAGGGACCAAACTTACAAAGATTGAAAGTTGAAAGTTAAAATAGAAATTTGGACACCAAACACACACATACGTGCGTATCTGGGTCGACCGGAACAAGGGGGCGACCAGGGATTTCCCTCTTGAAACCCAAATCCTCACAAAAGCTCAAAATTGAAGCCTCTAATCTGCTCTAAATCGAGTTTCAAACATGAATTAGTGATCACCTCGCTGCTGTAACACCCTTGCTATTATTTTAGGGTTTTCATATTATTTACGTAAGTAAACATGTAATTATAATTACATATACATTGAAAAATACGGTCAAATTAAAACATTTTCAGATTTAAAACAATACAATACAATATGTACAAAATCGTCGTTTTTAAATGACGACGAAACCATGTGCGGAAGCTTGTATCTTGATCGTGTTCGGTTCTTCAATGAGCTTGATCTTCATCCGGGGCATCTTGGCATTCACCTATGATCAAAACCAACATAAAAGTTAGTTTTGATAACTTAAATATAAGTATAAACAAGTTCTAAGCAACGAATAATCAAACAAAATAATTATTTCCAACTTTGATGTCTCCCGCGTGTCGCGGGAGACCCATCTCAATGTGTCGCGTGTCGCGGCGATCGTCGCGTGTCGCTCCCCAAGCTGAGTCCTTCGTCGCGTGTCGCGGGGGAACCCAATTTCCAGCGGGTTCATTACTGTAACCTGCATTTTCTGCCCAGCTATAATTTTCAACAAAAATCAAACTTAAGATTGTCTTAACTTTTATCTACAAGTCCGTTTTACGCGATTCCTTGTCCTACGCGTTCGTAATTTAATTCTCCATCATATGGAGTTAAAATTCAACATACAAACTAATAAAATTCCAAATTTTTAAGCAATCGGTTTATTATTCAAAATCAACATTTTGACCCGTTGTATTTAAAACCACCAACTTGATTCTTAAACAACCAAAATACATACGCTAGTGTATTTTAACCCAAAATCTTTAGCTCGGGTTCGTAATAATAATAATAATTTTTTTTAAATTGCGCGACTAGTTCGTAGGCTATGTGCATAAACTGTTTTTGACCCGTTTAGGGAATTTAAGCAATTTAGTCTAAAACTTGCCCTTTTCTAATGTTTTTGACCAACATTGTCCTTTTAACTATAAATATATATATACGCGTACCTGGCTCGAGTCAATACATAGACCCGTTTTATACCTTGCTTTAACTAACTGATATTCTATGGCGTCGCAATCTACCAAATTGCTAATTGCTCCTGTTAACATATGACTTGACAACAATCATTAGCCGATATTGTCAAATGGTGTTTTCACCACCATTTGACCCGTTTGGACTGTATGACCAACATTTGCATAGGTTAATAAAACATGGTTTTCAATTCTCACTTTCACATCCGACCCATTTCGGATTTTAACTCAAGATCCTTTTTAAACTAAATTTACATTAGTCGACGCTTGACTATATTTCCATTTTTTACCCTCTTTCTCATAAACCATGGTTTCTATCATTTATATTTGTTCCGACCCGTATCATTACGCGTCGGAACCCGTATTTCAAATATTAATCTTCTCGTATTCATAACTTATAGAATTTATACGTATTCTACCAAGAAGTGTAAGTTTCACTTACCTTGCATCCGGTTATGTCCTTTTTCCGCGTACTCGATCCGTTTGACCCGCTTCTTTTCCCAAGTCTTCATCTAGCTTGTCTAGAGTCAAACTATCATCATCACAATTCGTAAGACGGTTAGATTATAATCGTTTACGACTATTCCATCCTACGGGTTTTATGTCGAATTTATCATTCGATCATATCAAAATTATCATTCGATCTAATCATTGGTCGGTTTAACTTTTTAAAAGTCAATTGACTTATCAACATATTCAAATGCACATTTGGTTCATTGAACTCACTTAGGCATATCTCATCCGAACTCTTAATGAAATCAAATTTTACACACAACCAATCAGACCGCGATTTCATTTAGGCATTTGATATCACTGAAAATGGGCTGTTTTTGGTGACTTGTTTAACCTGTTTACAAGCCAAAAAATTATGATTTTTTTGTGTGACGTACCTCTCGGAGGGTTAGACCTTGTGTTAAAATTTCAAGATCTAACTCTTTACCAAAAATTCGTAAAAATTCATTTACTAAGCTGCAATCAGATTCGTCACTTCTGACTGCAGCTTACGGAAAAATTCATTTAAAATTCCTCGTTTATCCGATCGACGAAATTCCAATTGGCGATTCTTTTAATCACTTAAAACTATCTACAGTAAGAATTTGAGATCATAACTCAATTCCTAAATTGAGTTATGACATTCGTAATGGGCTGCAAATTCTGCCAGAAAACGCAGCTTGAACCTTTGATACAGAAAAATTCATAAGACGCTCATTTTCGTCAAAAAAATGCGATTCCAGTGGGGTTTTAAAGATATTTCCTGGAATTACATTTTAGACTCAAGAAACACATGTTTTTGTCACGTTTTTTTCAGGTTACAGCCAATACAAGTCGGCTGTAAATTCTGATAAGGAGCTGTTTGAATTCAGCTTTCAATTTAAGCATGTTCTTGACATCATAACACTATTTTTTTTGCAATCAAAACCCTAAAAACATCTCATACAAGAATTTAGTCAAAACCCACTTATCACCTTCAATGGTGATCATGAAATTCTCAAGCATTGAGCACAATTTCAACAATCTAATAACTAGGGTTTGTTCCTAGACATTATTTCACTCTAATTTCATCCAAACAACAATCATTCAAGCTTAAATTTCGAACTTCATAAATTTATCAAGAATCACAACTTCATGAATATAAAAAATTTGACATACCTTACGATCCTTGCGACCAGGTGATCGTTTCTATGTATTCATGCATCGGTTTTGGCCTTGAATCAAGCTTCAATTTGATGATTTTGTAGAGTTTAGGGTTTGAGCCCTTTTCTCCTGGTCGATCGACCCACACACACACCAAGTGTGTGTTTTGTTTTGTTTTTTTTTTTTAATAAAACTAGTTTTCCCTCTTGGCAATAATGGTCCCTTATGTTTTATTTTGATCAATTTAAGCTATAATTCACTATTTATAACTTAATCACATATTACTAACTAGGTTAATTATTTCTAGTTAATTTAATGGGTTCGGGAAGTCAGAACCCGTTTTATTTTAAGTCCCGTTAACTCGGGCCTTCTATATACTTTGTTTTCTCAAAGTATATATCCTCCTTTTATTTATTATTAAGCTTATTTATTTAAATCCTATTAATTTCCGGTTTAATCTTTTCTGCTAACGGTATTATACCCGTTGTTTAGTATTAACGGGGTCTAATTACTAAACCCGTTTTCGGGGTGTTACAGCTGCAGGGATCAAAAGGTATGCAAAATTATGGTATTTTGTTACATCCTGAATTCTAGCTTAAATGTGAAAGATGAAAATTTGTCTTGATTACTTGATGCATGGATGAAATTAGAAGCAACAAGATGTTTAGGGACAAAACCCTAGATGAAATCTTGTTGAAATTTAGTACGATAATTCTAGAGAGGTTAATCACCATTGTAGGTGATTATTGAGTTTGTAGAGACTAGATAAACACTAGGATTGTGAATACTACTCTAGTGAAAACTGCATTCATGTGTTAAATTCGGTATTGTTGATGTTGAAATTTAGTGCAAATCGCCTAATCGAAGTGAATATAGATGAAAATAACATGTCAAGAACCTAGTATTGATTACATAAGAACTTGACCCGCTAGGTGTTTGTTGAAACGCCTAAGTGAGAAATAAAATGTTTAGAATTGAACAAAAACGCAGATTTGAATATCATAATGAGTTGTTCGTTATGGACTATAAAAGAGTTCTAAATTGATGTTGAATGGAACTCTTTAGGTAAAGCATCCGGATTGTCAAGTGGACAAGCCAGAAGTGATACACGCTTGAAGGGCACACTTTGAAGGTAACCGACTTATAGTTTCGCTACATTATGTTCAATTGTTAGTCTTACTTTGTTATATTGAAATTTGGTAAACAAGGAAAACCCGTTAAGTCACGGGAGTGACAAAATGCCTTAGACAAGTAAAACGGGTCAAAACATGTGCTAGAAATAGAGTTTGGATGTGTCTAGTAATGGTGACACACATTCGGCATCCAAACGGGTCAAAACAAGTTGGGTTACAAACATATAAACTAATAATCATCACTTGTGATTGGTCATAGATTAAGCGTAGGCCGTGTAACGGACACGCTAATTCGTTGTAAAAGCATGAGCCCTTGTAGAGGGATTATAGTTCGGAACATTGTTTGTCAATCGATTCTGAAAAGCATGATTAAATCCTTGGAATTAAGCATGATAGTTATTGCATAAGCAACCCTCGGGAAGGGAGCAAAAGCTCATATTGGGTAAACGTAGAAACTGGTGCATTGGTCTAAAGTTATGATGATAATAATACATATTGTGGAACTTGTAGACAAATGGGTCGAATAAACAAGAGACGAATTATAGGACAACTGTTCTTGAAATGATATTTTTAGGCAAATCGTATTGATAAACGTGTCCGTAATTAAATAACGGTCACGTAGGAAAAAGAATCGGCTAAAACGGACGCCCGAGTCAAAAGTTATGCCGATTTAAAGTTTGAAACTTAGAAAAATGGTGCTGGGTCGAAATTGCAGCTCAATACAACAACATTCTGTTGAAAATACCCACTGGCGCCGCGCCACGGCGAGACCTCATATCCGTCGCGCGACGCGAGGGTGGTGGCGTCACGCGACGGCCGGCCCTGAACACCGTCGCGCGGCGCGACTGGCTTACAGCGTGGATTTTTGTTTGTTTTTGATACTTTTGAGTATGGGACTTGTTTATTCTTGATTAACAAAGAGTCAAACTAATTATTTACGTGGTTTGACCGTAGGTGAAGTGAGACGAAGTCCGGATGGTGATCAAGCAAACGTCTAGAACCGAACGCACTACACAAAGCTTCCGCACTTGATCTATTTTGTTTTAGTAATATGTAGATACTTGAACTATGTCTTCAAACGTATCTAGTTGACACCTGAAGTTATGTTTTGTATGTTTAATGGATAATTTGCTTATAACTTGAATTTTAGGATCGTATATGGCCTTAAAATCACGAAAATTTTTGCAAACTCTAAATTCTGTACTAAATGCAAGTTTTTGTATCATTAAACTAGTTATATTAAGTCGGGTCTTACAAGTTGGTAATCAGAGCTAAGGGTTGTCAATAAAGTGTGTTCGGTTCAAGCTTGATCAAACATCCGGTAAGTGTTAATTGTTTTAAATAAATTTAGAGAATATAGAAATGAAACATGAACGGTCGAATCAAGTTATGAACTTGATTAAACCGAAACAAGTAAATCATATATTATAAATGAAATGTTTAACGGTCACTGTAAACATTTCAGTATTAAAGATGACGGATGAAGGTAACGATGATGCGGTGCAGAGAGTCACCGAGCAAATAAGAGAAGTGATTGCCGAGCAGGTTGGAAAGGCAATCGAAAATAGTTTTTCTGGTTTCATCGATAAGATCCAGAACACGGTACTATCAGTGGTTGAGGAAAGAATCAAGAAATTGGAGGATAATGCCAATTTAGCAAAGGAAAAGTCTGGAGGACGAAAGTCTTGTACATACAAGGAGTTCATGGCGTGCAAACCGCCAGTCTATAATGGGGAGGTTGACCCAATCGTATGCCAGCAATGGCTAAGCGATATCGAAGGGGTATTCGAGAGGACCCATTGTGATGAAGATGACTACGTAGCTTATGGTACGGGTCAATTAAGGGGTCAAGCGAAAGACTGGCGGGATAACAAAAAGAAAGAAATTGGAAGTTAAGCAGCCAAGACTATGACATGGGATGAATTTAAGACGCCGTTTCTTAAACGCCCCAGTCCCAAGGCGGTCATAAATCGAATCAAGGAAGAGTTCATGCAACTTAGGCACAAGGGTGAGTCCATAGACAAGATCACAGGAACAGTTATGGATAAAATGAAGTTTTGTGATGAACTGATAACAAACAAAGAACAGAAGATATATTATTATTACAATATGTTGAGCGCCGAGTATAGGGAGTTTATGACTCCTTCAAAATACGAGACCCTTACCGAGATCATAAATGTTGCTCGGGAACGGGAGATCGAATTGAGAAAGCAGGTTGAACGAGGTGAACGGAGGACTCAAAATGTCAATCCGAGCCCTACCAAGAAAGCGCGAATGAACGAAACAGGGAAGAAGACAGATGTAAAAGGCGGGTCACCAAATTGCAAAATCTGTGGAAAGGGTCATAGGGGCGAATGTCGCTTCAAGGATAAGCCTTGCCCCATATGTCGGAAAACGGGCCATATGGCTTCATCATGCCCGGAAAAAGTGACGGTTTGCTACAATTGTTATCGACCGGGTCACAAGAAATCGGAATGCTCAGAATTAGTGGGAAAGAAAGACGGGCAAGACACGAAAGGTGAAGCCCCGAAAGAAAAGGCTAGATCTTTCCACTTGACTGCCGCAGAAGCAAAAGTTGAACCCGAAGTGGTTTCAGGTATATTTGCTGTAAACTCGATTCCTGCGCGTATATTATTTGATGCGGGTGCGAATAAATCCTTTATTTCATATGGGTTTATTCGACATCCTTCATTTGTTCTAACAAAATTACCTATGCCTTTAGAAGTAGAGATAGGTAATAACAAGAGTTTTATCGTCTGTGATGTATGTAAAAATTGTAAATTGAGCATTGACGACGAAGAATACACAATAGATTTGACCCAATGTCGATGGGAGAATTTCAAGTGATCGTGGGTATGGATTGGCTGTCCCGATACCACGCAAAGGTGGCATGTTTCCGAAAGGAAATAAAACTGACATCTCCTAGCGGAAAGCACGTTACAATATATGGTGAAAAAGGGGGTAACCCGGTGATATGCACGATGCTAGAAGCTCACAAACGCATGAAACATGGATGCAAGGCATATATGGTATACGCAAGTGAATCGGAGAAAGAATCCCTCAAAATCGGAAATGTGCCAGTGGTATGTGATTATGAAGACGTGTTCCCGGAAGACTTACCGGGAATACCACCAGAACGAGAAGTAGAGTTCGGAATCGAATTGATTCCGGGCGCAAAACCTGTGGCCAAGGTGCCGTATCGGCTCGCGCCATCAGAACTACAAGAATTGATGTCTCAAATCCAAGAATTGCTCGACAAAGGGTTTATCCGACCGAGTGTGTCCCCGTGGGGCGCACCAGTACTATTCGTGAAGAAGAAGGACGGTAGTATGCGTATGTGTATTGACTACCGGAAGTTAAACAAACTCACGGTGAAAAATCGATACCCACTTCCAAGAATTGATGACTTGTTTGACCAGCTACAAGGAGCGAGTTGGTTTTCAAAGATTGATCTCAGATCGAGTTATCACCAATTGAAAGTCAAGGAGGAAGACGTACCGAAGACGGCCTTTCGTACGCGGTACGGGCATTATGAGTTCCTTGTGATGCCCTTTGGGTTAACTAATGCACCTGCGACTTTCATGGATCTCATGAACCGGGTTTGCAAACCATGCTGGATAAGTCGGTAATCGTATTTATCGATGACATTTTAGTGTATTCGAAGAATGAAGCCGAGCATGTTTACCATTTGCAAGAAGTGTTAGAGACACTCAGACGAGAAAAGCTGTATGCAAAATTTTCAAAGTGCGCTTTTTGGTTACGAGAGGTGCAGTTTCTCGGGCATATCATTAGTGCCGGCGGGGTATTAGTGGATCCGTCAAAAGTAGAAGCCGTGTCAAAATGGAACACTCCAAGGAATCCCTCAGAAATCCGAAGCTTTTTAGGGCTAGCGGGATATTATAGGAGATTCATACAATATTTCTCCAAAATTGCTTTAACATTGACCAAATTGACTCGCAAGGAGGAAAAGTTTGTATGGGGCATCAAACAAGAGGAAGCCTTCCAAACACTCAAAGAAAAGTTAACTCACGCTCCGGTGCTAACGTTACCGGAAGGAGTTGATAACATGGTGGTTTACTCGAATGCGTCGCATTCGGGGCTCGGATGTGTTTTAATGCAACGAGGCAAGGTCATAGCCTACTCCTCGAGGCAACTGAAGATTCATGAAAAGAAATACCCGACTCATTATTTGGAGCTGGCAGCAGTAGTATTTGCCTTAAAAATATGGAGACATTATTTGTATGGGGTAAAATGTACAATCTTCACTGACCATACAAGTTTGAAATATTTCTTCGATCAGAAGGAATTAAACATGAGACAAAGGCGGTGGTTGGAAACGGTCAAGGATTATGATTGTGAAATACATTACCACCCCGGGAAAGCCAATGTAGTAGCAGATGCGTTAAGTCGAAAGACAGATTATTCCCCGATACAAGTACAATCAATGCAGCTTATTGTGACCTCGGGCCTGCTAGAACAAATCCGAGAAGCACAAGTTGAAGCAGTGAAGGTAGAAAACTGGAAAAAGGAAAGAATTGTCGGCCAATTTAAAGATCTTGAAGAAGGTAATCACGGTTTGAAAACACGTTTCAACAGAATCTGGGTTCCTAACACATGTGGAGTTAAAAAGCTTCTACTAGATGAAGCTCACAAATCTCGTTATTCCATCCATCCGGGAGCGACCAAGATGTATAACGACTTGAAACAAAACTATTGGTGGCCCGGAATGAAAAGAGATGTAGTGAAATACGTGAGAAGTGCCTGACATGCCTACAAGTCAAGGCCGAACACCAAAAACCATACGGTAAGCTTCAACCGTTGGAAATTCCGGTTTGGAAATGGGAACATATTACAATGGACCTGTTAACCAAACTACCGAGGACGAACCGCGGATTTGATGCAATATGGGTAGTTGTTGATAGACTGACAAAAAGTGCTCACTTTATTCCAATACGTGAGGCTTATACATCAGAAAAGATGTCGGAGGTTTATACTAATGAGATAGTGGCACGCCACGAAGTACCGGTATCCATCGTGTCCGATAGGGATACCCGGTTTACTTTAAATTTTTGGCGAGACTTCCAAGAGTAAATGGGAACCAAGTTGTTCATCAGCACTGCGTACCATCCTCAGACGGATGGACTGAGTGAAAGAACAATACAAACATTGGAGGACATGCTACGAGCATGTATTATTGACTTCGGAGGTAGTTGGGAAGTTTATCTACCATTGGTCGAATTCTCATATAACAACAGCTACCATGCTAGTATCGGGATGGCACCGTATGAAATGCTCTACGGTAGGAAGTGCCGGACCCCGGTGTGTTGGGGTGAGGTGGGTCACGTGAACTCGCTCACAAGGATATAGTCTGAGCCACTAATGAAAAGATTGAGGTGGTTCGGGCACATTTGAAAGCGGCACAAGATAGACAAAAGTCGTATGCGGATAAAAGGAGAAGACCGATCGAGTTTCAGGTTGGTGACAAGGTCATGCTCAAGGTATCCACATGGAAGGGGGTTATCCAATTTAGGAAGAGAAGCAAACTAAGCCCAAGATTTATTGGGCTGTTTACAATTGTCGAACGAGTAGGGAAGGTAGCATACCGCCCTGAACTACCGGAAGAATTAAGTGGAATTCATAGCACATTTCATGTGTCACATCTTCGGAAATGTTTAGCAAATGAAACAACCTATATCCACCACGATGACATCGAGGTGAATGATAGACTTAACTATGTGGTGAAGCCCATGGCGATTTTGGATCGTAAGGTGAAAATCTTAAGGAATAAAGAAATCAATCATGTAAAGGTCAAATGGGAACACCGGAAGGGTTCGGATACCACATGGGAATCCGAGGAGGAGATGCAACGACTCTTCCCTACGTTATTCGGTACGTAATTAGGTTTCGGGGACGAAACCCTTTTTAAGGGGGGTGGACTTGTAACACCCCGAAATTTATAAAATTTAAAATCAGGATAATAAAATGTTAAATAAACAAGAACCAACAAACTGGGGAAATTATAACCCAGTCAACTACGAGCCTTGTAGTGGCATATAATAAGGTTAAAACATCTAGATTATAAGTTAAATAAAAACTAAGGGACCAAACTTACAAAGATTGAAAGTTGAAAGTTAAAATAGAAATTTGGACACCAAACACACACATACGTGCGTGTCTGGGTCGATCAGAACAAGGGGGCGACCAGGGATTTCCCTCTTGAAACCCAAATCCTCATAAAAGCTCAAAATTGAAGCCTCTAATCTGCTCTAAATCGAGTTTCAAACATGAATTAGTGATCACCTCGCTGCAGGGATCAAAAGGTATGCAAAATTGTGGTATTTTATTACATCCTGAATTCTAGGTTAAATGTGAAAGATGAAAATTTGGCTTGATTACTTGATGCATGGATGAAATTAGAAGCAACATGATGTTTAGGGACAAAACCCTAGATGAAATCTTTTTGAAATTTAGTACGATAATTCTAGAGAGGTTAATCACCATTGTAGGTGATTATTGAGTTTGTAGAGACTAGATAAACACTAGGATTGTGAATACTACTCTAGTGAAAACTGCATTCATGTGTTAAATTCGGTATTGTTGATGTTGAAATTTAGTGCAAATCGCCTAATCGAAGTGAATATAGATGAAAATAACATGTCAAGAACCTAGTATTGATTACATAAGAACTTGACCCGCTAGGTGTTTGTTGAAACGCCTAAATGAGGAATAAAATGTTTAGAATTGAACAAAAACGCAGATTTGAATATCATAATGAGTTGTTCGTTATGGACTATAAAAGAGTTCTAAATTGATGTTGAATGGAACTCTTTAGGTAAAGCATCCGGATCGTCAAGTGGACAAGCCGGAAGTGATACACGCTTGAAGGGCACACTTTCAAGGTACGCGACTTATAGTTTCGCTACATTATGTTCAATTGTTAGTCTTACTTTGTTATATTGAAATTTGGTAAACAAGGAAAACCCGTTAAGTCACGGGAGTGACAAAAATGCCTTAGACAAGTAAAACGGGTCAAAACATGTGCTAGAAATAGAGTTTGGATGTGTCTAGTAATGGTGACACACATTCGGCATCCAAACGGGTCAAAACAAGTTGGGTTACAAACATATAAACTAATAATCATCACTTGTGATTGGTCATAGATTAAGCGTAGGCCGTGTAACAGACACGCTAATTCGTTGTAAAAGCATGAGCCCTTGTAGAGGGATTATAGTTCGGAACATTATTTGTCAATCGATTCCGAAAAGCATGATTAAATCCTTGGAATTAAGCATGATAGTTATTGCATAAGAAACCCTCGGGAAAGGAGCGAAAGCTCATATTGGGTAAACGTAGAAACGGGTGCATTGGTCTAAAGTTATGATGATAATAATACATATTGTGGAACATGTAGACAAATGGGTCGAATAAATAAGAGACGATATATAGGACAGCTGTTCTTGAAATGATATTTTTAGGTAAATCGTATTGATAAACGTGTCCGTAATTAAATTACGGTCACGTAGGAAAAAGAATCGGCTAAAACGGACGCCCGAGTCAAAAGTTATGCCGATTATTTACGTGGTTTGACCGTAGGTAAAGTTAGATGAAGTCCGGATGGTGATCAAGCAAACGTCTAGAACCGAACGCACTACACAAAGCTTCCGCACTTGATCTATTTTGTTTTAGTAATATGTAGATACTTGAACTATGTCTTCAAACGTATCTAGTTGACACCTGAAGTTATGTTTTGTATGTTTAATGGATAATTTGCTTATAACTTGAATTTTAGGATCATATATGGCCTTAAAATCACGAAAATTTTTGCAAACTCTAAATTCTGTACTAAATGCAGGTTTTTGTATCATTAAACTAGTTATATTATGTCGGGTCTTACAAGTTGGGAATCAGAGCTAAGGGTTGTCAATAAAGTGTGTTCAGTTCAAGCTTGATCAAACATCCGGTAAGTGTTAATTGTTTTAAATAAATTTAGAGAATATAGAAATGAAACATGAACGGTCAAATCAAGTTATGAACTTGATTAAACCGAAACAAGTAAATCATATATTATAAATGAAATGTTTAACGGTCAATGTAAACATTTCAGTATTAAAGATGACGGATGAAGGTAACGATGATGCGGTGCAGAGAGTCACCGAGCAAACAAGAGAAGTGATTGCCGAGGAGGTTGGAAAGGCAATCGAAAATAGTTTGTCTGGTTTCATCGATAAGATCCAGAACACGGTACTATCAGTGGTTGAGGAAAGAATCAAGAAATTGGAGGATAATGCCAATTTAGCAAAGGAAAAGTCCGGAGGACGAAAGCCTGTTGGATCGTCGTTTGACCCTAACGAGTCAATATGAAGAGTTCAACATCAAAAACAAAGGCAAAATCAGTGAATTTGCTTTCCTCTAATTATCTTCTTATTGATTGATTCTGAGCTTTTTACAATTCTGATAACAATTCGGCAGCACCTCGACTCAGATACAATGACCTAATTCCGTTTCAAATGAACTCAGCACACACCTATTTATAGTGGAGGTAATTCCGTTTGAAAGTGGCAAGACCATTTCATGCGGAATTAGTAATTTCGTTTGAAAGTGACCAAAGTCATTTCAAGCGGAATTACTTGTTTAATTTCGTTTGAACTGGTCAATGTCACATTCAAACGAAATTACACATAAACACATATAAAACCCTAATTTCTAACCTGTTGTGTGCTAGTTTATCCTATCTAGACATAAGACTCGATTAAGACGAAGTTAACAGACACTAGTGCACCAACAGACTCCCCCTTGGATGTTGACGAAGTCTTCGGCATCGAGTCTTTAGTCTTTGTCTCTTTCCAAATTGTCTTGACATTGTAAAAGCTTCCTTCAATCTTTATCTTCAAACTCCCCTTTAAATGTTTAACCAGAATTTTGACTCCCCCTTTCGAAGACTCCCCCTCACGATAAGCTAGGGCTCGAATTCTGATTCAAACTTTGACATTTTCTTTGCCATGGGGAACTTGACTCCTGTTTTCTGCACAATCTCTACCCAAATATAAGATATATGACAATAACAGTTTCAATTCAAACTTACCATTCAACCTCATTTGTTGTTTTTGTCAGAATTAGAGATCCACTTAAGTATTCAGGTCCAAATTAATGACCCTGATTACTCAATTAGTCTACCAAGTCCAATTTAATGACCTTGATTGATCTGAGACAATTCACACTGACATTTGTTCAACTTTTTCAAACAATTTTATGAAATTCACAAGTCTCAAATTAATAAACTTGCTTTAACTTTTCAACTTTCACAAACTTATTATGTTAAGCTCACAACTCATCTTCCAGTTCAGAAACTTCTTGCATCTGCTTCAAATCGAATCTGAAGATCAGCTTTCCACTTTGGTTTGTCGGAAAATAAATCAGAAGTGTAAAATCTTTTTGGAATTTTAATAAAGCTTCTAAACTAGAAATGAATTACAAAAATAAAATGCAGTAAATGTAAACTATTTACAATCAAATTTTTGGTGAGCGTGTTAGGGAATCATATCAGCTATTCGACAAGTCACAAGTACCGTTAAGCTTTAATTACATACTCAGAATTAAACAATTCGCTTAGATTGTCGATATGTTGATCCACTTAAATTCTCACACAAATTTCAATCTGTCCAGGATACGGATTTAGTGTTTTAGAGACTTAAACTCATACGTGTGTCCCACCTCTTGAATATACTCCCGTATCCAAATCCCAATATTCAGTCTTACAGGTGAATATACCATAGATGATATCTGTAAGGGGTTAAATTGCGAGACCGTGAGAGCTCAGGTCAGAACTTTCGTTCAGCAGAGAGATGACGGTTCGACTTTAGTGGGTCCCCTTTAGAGGATCTTTTTTACAACAGCACATGATTAGCATTTTTCAATGTTTCATCATTTTTTATGCTGAGGGGGGTGCTATGTTTCAAGCAAAGTGTAAAGTATTATACGGGGACTAGGCCATTGCTTCCACAAAATCAGAAGTCCCGGGATAATACCCCAGATATCACTGAGTATAAAGACCTAGTATCTCAGAAAGAGGGATATTTCAAACAAGATTTCAGGGGTTACCTATATATCCAAGTAGTGTTCCCCATGAAATAAGTAAGTAAAGATTTAGGTTTATATCCCGAACAAACCTACTAAATGTGTAAAAACCTATCGCCACATCATCAGCAAGATTGTTTAAAACTTTTAAACTTTACATATCTTTAGCATACCGTAACTGTCAAGCCGATGTACTATCATTTTCCCTTTTTACACAAGCTGTTTTCTGATTTTCTATTGTTTTTGAATTTTTAAAATATCTCATGTTTTTGGATTTTTGAAATTTTTTACTGTTTTTGTATTTTCTGAAAATATTACCCTATAGGCCTATACTCCTCCTAAATACCAAAACAAGTAAAAAATCGACAAACCATTGCAGATTGCTTCGCAACATCATCTACAATGTCTCCTTCATCTACGCCAAGAATCTCCTCCAACACCGATAAAAGCTTCATACCGTTCATTTTTACAAGTATTGAAAACGAGTTTTATCAAACGCTTTGGTATGTAAATCAGCTTTTTGCTCGTCAATGTGGATTTTCTCAATTCGTATCAACTTCTTCTCAAAACAATCTCGGATGAAGTGATGACGAATTTCAATGTGTTTCGTTTTAGCGTGATGAACATGATTTTTCGTAATGTTTATCGCTGCCTCATTATCAACAAAGATAGGGGTGTTAAGAAATTGCAAACCGTAGTCGTGCATTTGTTGCTGGATCCACAAGATCTGAGAATAGCAACTGCTCGCAGATACATATTCAGCTTCACATGTGGAAAAGCTACAGAGGTCTGCTTCTTGCATTGCCAGGTAACCAATCGTGGTCCAAAAAACTGGCACCCCGCTGTTGTTGATTTAGCGTTAACTTTGCAGCATCCGAAATCGGAATCGGAATAACCTTCGAGCATGAATTCGCCATCTTTTGGATACCACAACCCCAATGATGGAGTTCCTTTAAGGTAGCGTAATATCCTTTTAACAATTACCATGTGCAACGCTCTCGGGTTAGATTGAAATCTTGCTGCGAGGCAGGTTGGGTACATAATATCGGGTCTTGAAGCTATCAAGTACATCAGCGATCCTATCATGGAACGATACAACGTTTTATCTACCTTCTCTCCGGTGAGATCAGGGTTTATCCCATGGTTCGTCGCTAATGGGGTGGAAGCTGGAGTAGATCCTGACATCCCAAATTTCTCCAAGATATCATGAACGTACTTCGTTTGATGTATGAAAATTCCTTTGGATAATTGATCAACCTGAAGTCCCAAAAAGAATTTCATCTCATCGATGACATTTCAAATTTTTGCTTCATAACTCTTTCAAAATCTTTGCACAGATTCTCATTTGTAAACCCAAATTTGATGTCGTCCACGTATATCTGAACAATTAGAAGATGTCCGTCGACCTCTTTGGTGAAGAGAGTGGCATCCACTTTTCCTCGGATGAAGTTATTGGCTAGCAGGTGTTGAGACAATGTCTCATACCAAGCTCTCGGGGCCTGGTGTAAACCATACAGCGCTTTATCCAGCAAATAGACCTTGTCTTTGTGGATTGGATCGGTGAAGCCCGGTGGTTGTCCGACATGTACCTCCTCTTTTACCTTCCCGTAGAGAAACGCCGATTTAACATCTAGCTGATAAACCTTAAATTTTTTCCAAGATGCAAATGCTAGGAAGATTCTGATTGCTTCAAGTCTAGCAACCGCAACATATACTTCAGTGAAATCTATCCCCTCTTGCTGACTAAAACCCTGGACTACGAGTCGAGCTTTGTTACGAATAATAACCCCTCTATCATCTCTCTTACACTTAAACACCCACTTGGTGTTTATCTTCCTCTGACCATCAGGCAAGTCTACCAATTTCCACACACCTAACTTCTCAAACTGACTCAACTCTTCTTGAATTGCATTGACCCAAGAATCTTCAGTTAGCACCTCTTTGTAAGTTCGCGGTTCAATCTGCGAAATAAAACAACATAGTGAAAACTCAGTTTGTAAATGAGCTACTGTAGAATAAAAACAAGTAAGTCCTTGGTCAATTTGTCGTCTATTGCGAACGCCTGATTGTAATTCACCAATAATCAACTCTTCTGGATGGTATGAAAGAGTTCTCGGCATCACGTCGCCTGAAACATCTACCTCGCCTTCTAAATTTGTGACATTTTGATTTGCACCTTGTTCACTGACTGGAATAGTTTGACTTGAAATCTGGATTTGCTCCCCCTCAGAATCTGAATCACCATGATCAAAGACTGGTCTATCATCAGATTCTTGATTATCGATGACTGCCGTCTGATTGTCAAGAGATTCCTGAATATCATCATGTTCACCAACATTACTTGGACCTGCTTCATCATCATTCGAAGCTTGTCTTTGACGACTGAAAGTTTCTGCTGGGAATCTTTCATGTGATTCTTCATACTCTCTCAAAATATCCAACTCGTCAAAGAAATCTTGTTCTTCTTTAATGTCAAACGAATCCCATAGTTCATCATAATTAAAACGCCATGAGTCACCGGGATTCTGAGGCGGCATAGTATACCCCTGACACTCAACATGTTGTGCTTCGATGATCCGCTTCAAGCTTGGAACAAAGACTCGTTTCAATGGACTTGAGTAACCCACGAAAATTCCTTCAATGCTCTTTGCACCAAACTTTCCAAAAGGCTCTAGAACTGTGCAGGGAGACCCAAATGGTTCTAAATAATTCAGATTCGGTTTGCGGTTGTTGATCAGTTCAAAACATGTCTTGTTGAATTTCTTTACAGTGAGAACCCGGTTGAGTGTATAGCAAGCGGCTGACACTGCTTCTGCCCAAAAGTTAACTGGTAACTTTGAATCAGCAAGCATCATCCTGGCCGTTTCAATTAGTGTCCTGTTCTTTCTTTCAGCTACTCCATTCTGCTGCGGAGTATAAGGAGCACTAAATTCTTGCAATATACCTCTCTCATCACAATATTCTTCCATCCTGTTCTTAAACTCAGTACCGTTATCACACCTGATTCTTCTGATTCGGGTTTGGTACAAGTTTTCAATTTTTCTGAACAACGCCATCAAGGTTTCAAATGTCTCATCTTTTGTCTTCAGAAACGATACCCATGAAAATCTTGAGTAATCATCAGTTACTACTAGACAATAGAGATCCCCAGTTATACTTTTGACGTTTACTGGACCAAACAGATCCATATGGAGTCTCTCTAACGGTCTTGAGACTGAGTTGACTTTCTTTTTAGGATGTGATTTCTTCTTTTGCTTGCCTTTGATGCAACTAATGTACTCTCCTTCCAGATGAAAACCTTTCACATGAACACCAGTTACCAAATCGTTATGCACCAGGTGATTCATTTTTCTTAGGTGAATATGGCCCCATCTTTCGATGCCATAACTTTGATTCTTTTTCCGTTGCTCTTGACATAAAACAGTGTGCTTGACCCGTGATAGTAGTTGCTACACTCATGTCCAACACATACAAATCATTGACTCTGGGCGCTCTCATGATAACCCACTCTTCGGGAACTACAAATCCTGGTTTCAAGATCAAACATTCTTTGTCTGTAAAGTGCGTTGTATACATGCGATCACAGATCTGAGATATGCTCAGAAGATTGTTTTCAAGCTCGGCGATGTAGTTCACTCTTTTAAACGTTACAATGCCATTCGATAAAGTTCCTTCTCCGATTATTCGACCGCCTTGATTTCCTGTGAATCCTACGTAACCTCCATTAAACCCTCGAACATCATACAGTAGGGTCTTCTTCCCCGTCATGTGCCGAGAAGCTCCACTATCCATAATCCATCGTGAAACGGATATTGGAAGCTCCTGCACATATCACAAACATTTAGTGAGATTTTGTTGCTACCCAAGCCTCTTTTGACTCAGGTAGATTGACTTTGATGTGAGATTTAACAGTATAAAGTGGCGGAAAATTCTTGCCATTCATCTTTAAGCTCTCTGCAAACCCAACCTCAACCTCTTTATACAAGAAAAATTCGTCTTTTTGAGGTTGACCAGATGGTTGGTCTTTCTTTGGTACATTCTTCTTTTCATAAGTAGTAGCCACCTGTGGTTCAATTTTCTCATAATAATCCAAAGGAACATTCATCTTTACCGTTGTGGTAGAAGACGATTGTTTTTCTGACTCTGAAACCTTTGGTTTTGGAGAACTTTTTGGCTTCCATGTTTGTTGAGATGAAGCAACCCGTTTGTAAAAATTGTTATTTTTAGTTTCCACATTCTTAACAGGTTCAGATTTGACTTTTGTGTTCTCATTTTTCAAAATTTTCTCAACAACCATTGGAGCTTTTCCTTTTGGATCAACTTTCTTTTTCTGTCTTTCAACAACTTCAGTCTTAGGCTTCAAGTTGGTACACTTTCGTGCAATATGTCCAACTTGATTGCATTTGAAGCGTGTTCGGGTGTCAACTACCCGACTTGTGCCTTCAGACTGAAACTGTGAAGTCTTCTTCTCAAAGAACTCTTTGTTTGATTTTGAAAAAATTTTAGATTCTTCATCAGAAAGTGAACTCGAACTTGAACTTTTCACAAACACCTTTTTCTCAGCAAACCTTCTGTTTTGAACATTCTTTTTCTGATAATTCTTACCACTCTGATATCCTCCCGACCATTTGTTTTGATTGTTGTTATAAAAACGAGGTGGAACAACGGGTTTCTTGTAGTAAGCTTTATCTTTTTCAAAATTTAGTTGCCTCTTCGCATTTCTTAAACCTTCTATTTCAGACACATCAATCTCAATCAACTTGAACACATTTCTCAGTTTCCCTACATTCACATTCTCTAAAGGAAAATCAAGATCCGAATACAACTTATCCGATCCTGCCATCTTGTACATCACAAGATGTGGTTCTTCATGTAAGTTGTTTTTGGACTTTGATTTTGGAATATATTTGTCAAAAAACATTCATCATCCTCAGTAGTGTCACTATCAGATTTCAAAACACTTTCTACCACACTTTTAACAACTTCAGATTGGACACTTCCTTCATCGGATGATGAAGTGAATGTAACATCGATTGTGTCTGGAAGTTTCACGTCATTTTCATCTTCATCATTAACCAACCCTGAATTTTTCTTTGAATAATTGTTTAGAACAGGTGGTGGAACCTGATGATACCCTACCCCGGTTCCATCAGCATATACATCTTCGCCTGCTTTGTTCTTTCCAATCGGTTTAGGAACAATATGTTGAAGAACAAAACTTGCGGAGCTCTAACTGTTCAGTTTCAACTGAATGCGTTCATTTTCAATTTTAGCTTCTTGAAACTGAAACTTCAACTTAGCAATTTCATCCAGTTGTTTGTTTGATTAAATCTTCTTTAACCCTAAGAACACCTTTTAATTGCACATTTTCTGTGCATGTCTTACCATTTCTATCATCAGAATCTTTCACCGTTCGTTTTAGCTTCTCAAAATTTTCTGAAAGTTGACGATTTTCATGAATCAACTTTTCGTTTTCTTTCCTAACTCTTTCTACTTCAATTTTATCATTTTCGATTTTCTCAGTTAGCTCTTTTATGCTATCATTTGAAGCTTTTAACATTTTATCACGGTTTAAGATCTGATCCTCCACATCTCTGACTCTTTTTGTCAGATCCTCAATCTTTTTACCACTGTGGTAAGTAATTGTACTACAAACCTTGCAGTTTTTCATGCAATTTTTGCAGTCACTCTCAGTTTTATCTTTCTTACCTGACTCTTTGATAGCATCATTCTGACTGACCTTGTTTTTGGACTCAGTGCCAGAACCAGAAACTACCTCTAGTTCTTTCGCAGCGAACACTTTGTCAGCCATTTTCTTCAGATTCTCAGCGGTAAACTCTTGTGTCGTATCAATAATCCCATTATCAATTTTCTTTGGCTGCTGCTCTTTTTCTTTTTCTTTTTCATCAGCTTCTCCTCCTCCCCACCATTCTCTCTGTAAGGCTTCTTCTTCTTCAGCAACTTGTTTGGTGAGAACTTCAACATCAAGAGACTTTGGATCAATAGCAATGTTTCCATTGGGATCAAGGTAACATTCTCTATCAGCATCCCATCTTTTTGCCTGTTTTGCTTCTCTGTATATATAACCAGCTTTAATCATCCTGTCTTGAGCTTTCATTTTTCTGTTGATGTATTTCTCTTGTTCATTTCTGCTATCTCTGAAAGGAACAGGTTTTGCCACAAACGCATAGCCTACTGCATCTTCTTCCGGTAACACTAACACTTGACTCCAATCATATCCCTCATCGTCATGAATAACAGCAAGTGCTCTGGATTTTTCTTTGGGATTTTCTTCTATCTGCTTCATTCTGGGAGGTTCAGATTTGTTCTGATGATAGATCGCTCTTTTGTAGTAATCTTCACGAAATGGATTTGCAGTATCATCAGCTGGTGCGTTACGACATTCTCTTTTGAAATGTCCTTTTTGTTTACACCTGAAACACGTGACTTTTGATTT
Source organism: Helianthus tuberosus (assembly GCA_030545235.1). Classification (NCBI taxonomy): domain Eukaryota; kingdom Viridiplantae; phylum Streptophyta; class Magnoliopsida; order Asterales; family Asteraceae; genus Helianthus; species Helianthus tuberosus. The sequence continues at coordinate 9,886 of JARYGA010029062.1, read as the reverse complement.
GTCAAAGCCAAGTTTTGTGGACGGCCCTCCAATTGAATGTCTGCCTGTAATCTCCATGAACCTTTGAGCTCGTCTAACTGCACTAGCCATACACCACCTGATGTCAATCAACTCCATCTCTTCTGGATCGATCTGGTCATAATCCTCCTTGGTGAGATTTGTGTTTCCAATCTTACCCGCAACCAGGCTTTCGTACGACTCTAGAACAGACGCTAAGAACACCATTTGTTGTTTTGCTGATTCCTCACTGAAGTTTTGTGCATTCTTCAGATCCACAGCAATATTACACTGGAATAGATTCTTCGAAACAGATTGGCTTGGTGTTGTTGATGATGAACCACTATGAAAACCACTGCTCGGACTCTCTTGATTTGTCTTGTAAGAACCTTCAGCTGAGAAAGCTGTTTTAGGAGACCCATTCTTTGGAATTCCATCTCCACTGTAATATAAACCAACATTCTGTTGATATGCAGAATGATTGACTTTGAAAGATTTCTTGATCTCCAGCTCATGGCTTTCTAGTCTTTCAATCAACAAATCAACCGTCAGTTTCTCCGACTCGATAGTATTCTTCAGCATCAATGCAAAGTATTGCCAGTCATTGTCATCCGGCAATGAGTCAAACAGCTTATCAACAAGTTCTTCTCGAGAATAAATGATTCCTTGTCTCGCCAGCTCCATTTTCAGATGTCCGAATCTTTCAATCATCTTAGATACAGATTCATTTTTCAAACATCCAAACAAATCAAATTCTTTTCTTAACAATTTCTTTTTGTTTTTAACTATTTCATCACTACCCACACATTTCACTCTCAATTTCTCCCATAGATCTTTCGAATTTGTGTACCCAATCAATGTTATTATGTCGTCTCTCACAGACTGATGAATTAACGCAATGCACTATTGTTCAGCAACATATCTTTCTATTTCCTTAGTTTCTGTCAAATTTTCAAAATCTGATCTTCCCATAACAAAGCCATCCTTGAACATTCTCCAACTTGGATATGCAAACGCTTTTAGCCATTCTTCAAACTTTATAGCCCATTTATTGTAATCTTCAATCGCCATCAGCTTGGGAGGTTTGTTGTACGTCCCATAAGCACTCTCCACACTCAAAGTATCAGAAAGAGTTTTCTTCGGACTCGGATTAGAAGCATTCTCATTTGTTTTGTTTGAAGTATCATCTCCGTTGTTTCCCGTGAAAGCAAAAACATCACAGAATAGATTCATGAACTCATCCATCTTCAAGTATATGTAACAATTAACAAACACTTAGAAAATTTTTTGAAATTTTGAAAAGTAATTTCAAACGAAATTGCACTTTTCAAGCGGAATTAGACCCAAAGTGTAATTCCGTTTGTAATTACACTGATATTTTCAAACGGGATTACGATGACGTCAGCAAGTTCGAACAGATTTTCAAACGGAATTAACCAATTTTATCAGAATTTGTTCGAATTTAGGTCCAAAACTTTCAAGGATTAGTTAAAACTATGGTTCGCTTGATATGTGTGAGCTTTAAACCATTTTGACCGTTAAATTTTGTTTAAATCAGAAAAGAAAGAGTAGAAGTGATAGAATCCGATGAAATCAAGCTGAATTGGTATGAACTCCTCGTCCTGAGCTATGATACCACTTGTTGGATCGTCGTGTGACCCTAACGAGTCAATATAAAGAGTTCAACATCAAAAACAAAGGCGGAATCAGTGAATTTGATGTAACACAGCTTGCTTTCCTCTAATTATCTTCTTATTGATTGATTCTGAGCTTTTTACAATTCTGATAACAATTCGGCAGCACCTCGACTCAGATACAATGACCTAATTCCGTTTCAAATGAACTCAGCACACAACTATTTATAGTGGAGGTAATTCCGTTTGAAAGTGGCAAGACCATTTCAAGCGGAATTAGTAATTTCGTTTGAAAGTGACCAAAGTCATTTCAAGCGGAATTACTTGTTTAATTTCGTTTGAACTGGTCAATGTCACATTCAAACGAAATTACACATAAACACATATAAAACCCTAATTTCCAACCTGTTGTGTGCTAGTTTATCCTATCTTGACATAAGACTCGATTAAGACGAAGTTAACAGACACTAGTGCACCAACAAAGCCTTGTACATACAAGGAGTTCATGGCGTGCAAACCGCCAGTCTATAATGGGGAGGTTGACCCAATCGTATGCCAGCAATGGCTAAGCGATATCGAAGGGGTATTCGAGAGGACCCATTGTGATGAAGATGACTACGTAGCTTATGGTACGAGTCAATTAAGGGGTCAAGTGAAAGACTGGTGGGATAACAATATGAAAGAAATTGGAACTGAAGCAGCCAAGACTATGACATGGGATGAATTTAAGATGTCGTTTCTTAAACACCCCAATCCCAAGGCGGTCATAAATCGAATCAAGGAAGAGTTCATGCAACTTAGGCACAAGGGTGAGTCCATAGACAAGATCACGGGAACATTTATGGATAAAATGAAGTTTTGTGATGAACTGATAACAAACGAAGAACAGAAGATATATTATTATTACAATATGTTAATCGCCGAGTATAGGGAGTTTATGACTCCTTCAAAATACGAGACCCTTACCGAGATCATAAATGTTGCTCGGGAACGGGAGATCGAATTGAGAAAGCAGGTTGAACGAGGTGAGCATAGGGCTCAAAATGTCAATCCGAGCCCTACCAAGAAAGCGCGAATGAATGAAACAGGGAAGAAGACAGATGTAAAAGGCGGGTCACCAAATTGCAAAATCTGTGGAAAGGGTCATAGGGGCGAATGTCGCTTCAAGGATAAGCCTTGCCCCGTATGTCGGAAAACGGGGCATATGGCTTCATCATGCCCAGAAAAAGTGACGGTTTGCTACAATTGTTATCGACCGGGTCACAAGAAATCGGAATGCTCGGAATTAGTGGGAAAGAAAGACGGGCAAGACACGAAAGGTGAAGCCCCGAAAGCAAAGGCTAGATCTTTCCACTTGACTGCCGCAGAAGCAAAAGTTGAACCCGAAGTGGTTTCAGGTATATTTGCTGTAAACTCGATTCCTGCGCGTATATTATTTGATACGGGTGCGAATAAATCCTTTATTTCATATGGGTTTATTCGACATCCTTCATTTGTTCTAACAAAATTACCTATGCCTTTAGAAGTAGAGATAGGTAATAACAAGAGTTTATTCGTCTGTGATGTATGTGAAAATTGTAAATTGAGCATTGACGACGAAGAATACACAATAGACTTGATCCCAATGTCGATGGGAGAATTTCAAGTGATCGTGGGTATGGATTGGCTGTCCTGATACCACGCAAAGGTGGCATGTTTCCGAAAGGAAATAAAACTGACATCTCCTAGCGGAAAGCACGTTACAATATATGGTGAAAAAGGGGGTAACCCGGTGATATGCACGATGCTAGAAGCTCACAAACTCATGAAACATGGATGCAAGGCATATATGGTATACGCAAGTGAATCGGAGAAAGAATCCCTCAAAATCGGAAATGTGCCAGTGGTATGTGATTATGAAGATGTGTTCCCGGAAGACTTACCGGGAATACCACCAGAATGAGAAATAGAGTTCGGAATCGAATTGATTCCGGGCGCAAAACCTGTGGCCAAGGTGCTGTATCGGCTCGCGCCGTCGGAACTACAAGAATTGATGTCTCAAATCCAAGAATTGCTCGACAAAGGGTTTATCCGACCGAGTGTGTCCCCGTGGGGCGCACCAGTACTATTCGTGAAGAAGAAGGACGGTAGTATGCGTATGTGTATCGACTACCGGAAGTTAAACAAACTCACGGTGAAAAATCGATACCCACTTCCAAGAATTGATGACTTGTTTGACCAGCTAGAAAGAGCGAGTTGGTTTTCAAAGATTGATCTCAGATTTGAATATCATAATGAGTTGTTCGTTATGGACTATAAAAGAGTTCTAAATTGATGTTGAATGGAACTCTTTAGGTAAAGCACCCGGATCGTCAAGTGGACAAGCCAGAAGTGATACACGCTTGAAGGGCACACTTTGAAGGTACGCGACTTATAGTTTCGCTACATTATGTTCAATTATTAGTCTTACTTTGTTATATTGAAATTTGGTAAACAAGGAAAACCCGTTAACTCACGGGAGTGACAAAATGCCTTAGACAAGTAAAACGGGTCAAAACATGTGCTAGAAATAGAGTTTGGATGTGTCTAGTAATGGTGACACACATTCGGCATCCAAACGGGTCAAAACAAGTTGGGTTACAAACATATAAACTAATAATAATCACTTGTGATTGGTCATAGATTAAGCGTAGGCCATGTAACGGACACACTAATTCGTTGTAAAAGCATGAGCCCTTGTAGAGGGATTATAGTTCGGAACATTGTTTGTCAATCGATTCCGAAAAGCATGATTAAATCCTTGGAATTAAGCATGATAGTTATTGCATAAGCAACCCTCGGGAAGGGAGCGAAAGCTCATATTGGGTAAACGTAGAAACGGGTGCATTGGTCTAAAGTTATGATGATAATAATACATATTGTGGAACTTGTAGACAAATGGGTCGAATAAACAAGAGACAAATTATAGGACAGCTGTTCTTGAAATGATATTTTTAGGCAAATCGTATTGATAAACGTGTCCGTAATTAAATTACGGTCACGTAGGAAAAAGAATGGGCAAAAACGGACGCCCGTGTCAAAAGTTATGCCGATTTAAAGTTTGAAACTTAGAAAAATGGTGCTGGGTCGAAATTGCAGCTCAATACAACAACATTCTGTCGAAAATACCCACTGGCACCACGCCACGGTGAGACCTCATATCCGTCGCGCGACGCAAGGGTGGTGGCGTCACGCGACGGCCGGCCCTGAACACCGTCGCGCGGCGCGACTGACTTACAGCGTTGATTTTTGTTTGTTTTTGATACTTTTGAGTATGGGACTTGTTTATTCTTGATTAACAAAGAGTCAAACTAATTATTTACGTGGTTTGACCGTAGGTGAAGTTAGATGAAGTCTGGATGGTGATCAAGCAAACGTCTAGAACCGAACGCACTACACAAAGCTTCCGCACTTGATCTATTTTGTTTTAGTAATATGTAGATACTTGAACTATGTCTTCAAACGTATCTAGTTGACACCTGAAGCTTTGTTTTGTATGTTTAATGGATAATTTGCTTATAACTTGAATTTTAGGATCGTATATGGCCTTAAAATCACGAAAATTTTTGCAAACTCTAAATTCTGTACTAAATGCAAGTTTTTGTATCATTAAACTAGTCATATTAAGTCGGGTCTTACAGGTTCGAGTATACTCACAGCGTTGATGGATTGAAGGGAGCGCAGAGAGCGAGGTTAGCCTGAACAGTTAACGATAGCATAAAAGATAAGCTGCGCGTAAAACAAGAAAAGTTACCAAGTGCAGAAGGGTGATACGGTCGGATGGCAATCCGGCCGGTCGGCCATTCGTGCGGATGTTGACCCATTCGGGTGGTTGTCCGTTCGGACGGCCACTCGGTCGGTCAGACATTTATTTGGCATGGATGTGTTTGTGTATGATGGCTTGTCTTTTGAAGTTTTCGTTGTAGTATTTTGAAAACAGAGAAGTATCTCTATCTTTCAGATCGGTAGATCGAACGGTCGTTCGATCGGGCGGCGACTCGAATGGCGAGGCTTCTCAGTGAGAAAAAGTTCATAGCAGGACGGACACTCGGTCGGATGTCCATCCGATCGGGTGGCAACCCTGTTATTGAACAAGTTGAAAATTGTTTATGTCACACCCTAACCGATGGCGGAATCATCGGGGCATGGCACTGAGCGAAACAGATTGTCCAGAAGTTTCCATAACAATTATCATTACTATTCAATTTAAAATAACATGTCCCATACCATGTCTCAAACAGTAAACAGATTATTACAGATAAAAACTAGGCAAATAATTCTGTTCCAACAACTCAGATTTAAAATAGAGCAATTGTTTATCTGCTTCTAGAGACCCTTGATTCAATTTCTACAGACAACTATTTGTTGGGCTCTAAAGCTTTATTCTAGCTTCAATTTCCTACCAGATGTGCATCCTAAGCACCTGTCACATACGTTAAAATAAAGTCAATACATAAAATGTAAAGGTGAGCATACAAGTTTGATAATAGCATATAAAGTTCGAATTCGTTTACGCATAACCAGCACGTACACATAGTGAAATGAAGCACGTTAGTTATCGACATAGATCCATCGATACCAATGACTGCGGGTTGACTGCCCGAGGCAGTTCGCAATACATGATTACCACCGTAATCCATGCAAGTAACTGTCCTTTACAACCCCCGTGTGAACGGGTGCTGAGTCCAAACTATAGTACGATCGTTGCTAAGGCAGGTAGACAGCATTCCATGTGTAAACATAACAAACAAGCATTCATAAGCCACGTATAACATGCATTAATGGTTAGCGTTCAAATAGTATTGAGTAGTGTGTTTGATGTGATTTGAATAGTTGTAACGTATGTAACACCCAAAAGTGCATAAAGCAAAAAGGGATCTAGTATACTCACAGCGGTTGATGGATTGAAGGGAGCGCTTAGCGAGTAAGGTTAGCCTGAATAGATTCGATAGCATAGCGATAAGTGACGCGTAAAAGGTACAAAATGTGAGTGGGTCGGACAGCAAATCGGTCGGATGGTAATCCGATCGGACAGCAAGCCGTGCGGATAACAATCCGGTCGGATGGTAGTCCGGTCGGATGACTATTCGAGTGGATTGTTTCTTCCTATAAGAAAGATGTGTTTGTGTATGATGGCTTGTCTTTTGAAGTTTACGTTGTAGCATTTTGAAAACATTGAAGTATATCTATCCTTCAAGTCGGTCGATTGGACGGTTAATCGTGCGGATAACAATCCGTTCGGATTGTCATCTGGTCAGACGGTAGTCCGGTCGGACGGCGACCTTAGTGATGAGGTTACTTTGTGGGAACAATTCATAGCAGAATAGTCACTCGGTTGGATCTCCATCCGACCGGGTGGCAACCCTGTCAATGAACATGTTGAAAATTGTTTAAGTCTTTAAAGTCCTAGTATCTCATGATCCGAAGAGTAATCCGGTCGGATGGTAGTCCGATCGGATGGCAATTCGTTCGATACTCAAACTTCAGATAGAGTTGATGAGGTGTGGGTCCCAAGGTGTGATCCGTTCGGACAGCAATCAGTTTGGGTAGCCTATCCGTTCGGACAGTAGTCCGGTCGGACAGCATTCCGTCCCGATTGTTCCGTTCGTTCTACACTTGGTCGTTTTGATTGTTTTGTCGTTTTATCGAGACGTGTTGACAACGTGTTAACCAATAGAACTCCATTTTGACCCGCGTGACCAAACCGACCAGGAATCACCCTTGTTCGGCCGGTTACCGGCTCAAGACGGTTGTTCCTGTTTAACCCAAAATCGGTGGTCTCGTGAGTAGAATCCAGATCTTGGACTAGTACAACACTAAGAGTGAGTAGGAGACTAGAACAAAGTCCGATTCTATCGGTTTTGAGTGCATTGAGTGTAAAAGAGTTGAAAGAAAGTTAGAAACCATCTTTCAATTCTTTTCCACTATGTTTATGTTGAGATCTCTACAAGATCTTTGTGTATTTGTGTGGAAATCGGTTAAATCTAGGTTGTTCTTGGTAGATTGAAGTTAAAACATGAAGTTCTTCAAGAACACATGATGACGTCATCCTAGAACACCCGAAATCTAGTGATTTCACGGTTAAAAGTTAAGATTTAAAAGATAGAAAGGTGTAGGAGTGCGTGTAGACCAAGAAAGTACAAGATTTAGGACGTGATCTTACCGGGATTGAGAGAAATCGGAGAAAAGGTGAGGAACACGAGCTGTTCGGACAGAGGTTTCCAAAAGTAGAAAAGTTTGAGAGTGACATGGGTATTTATAGGATTCAAAAAGAGGAAAGTGCTGTCCGGTCGGATGGCACACCGCCCGTATGTCTATCCGGTCGGGTGACATCTCAGTCGGATGGCACTTGGTTCGAGTATTTGACGCGACGATTTTTGACGTTTCGATTTCGGTTGCGAGCGGTTTGATACGATAGGGTTTCCTAGTCAAATTACTTTCAGTCCCAATCACTCATATCGAGCACTGTCTCTTCTCCACTAATTTTCATAGTTCGATTTCGATTGAGTTCGATTGCATTTCGAGTTTCGATTGTGTTTCGATTGATTACCACACATAACATAAATGAACATGCACAAGTAAAACATAAGGCACACACATACACGTATAACATAACTAAAAATACGTAGTTCGAGTTGTGATTCGATGTCGATTTGATTAGCATAGTTTGATTATCGTTTAGTTAACTTTATCGCATTGTTACTTCCTATAGTTCACAGTCGTAGGTCGATTAGGTTGCAAATAACACACGTCGATTATTGTAATTATTGACACTTACTCCACATAATACAACTAAAATAAACATACAAAAGAAATCTACAACAAGTCAAGTCGCGCGAAATCGGTCGTTGACTTTGACCTTGACTTTGACTTTGAATTCTCGAAAACACGGGGTGTTACAGTTTAAGCCTTGAGTCAAGATGCAACCCGATCGGACAGTAGGTCGAGCGGATGGCAACCCGGTCGGACGGCAGTCCGGTCGGACGGCAATTCGTCCCAACGATCTGATCGTGCTGTTACTTGATCCTGCTTGAAGTGTTGTAACTTGAGCGAGACTTTGTGATGACTGGTTTAAACAATGGGAACCCCATCTTGTCCCAATGACCTGACCGAACAGGAATCACCCTAATCCGACGGTGCACGGTCCGAGACGGTTGTTCATGTCCAAACCCGAAATCACTATCCTACAGATGGAACTTGGATCTAGCACTGATACATCACTAAGAACGAGTAGACGATCAGTAGTAGTTCCGATCCCACCGGGTTTGAGTGCATTGAGTGTAAAAGAGTTGAAAGAAAGTTAGAGAAATCATCTTTCAATCCTTTTCACCGTGACTATGTTCAGATCTACGAAAGATCTTTGTTTATTTATGTGGAAACCCTTCATATTCAAGTTGTTCTTGGTAGATTAAGGCCAAAACATGAAGTTCTCAAGAACACATGATGACATCATCCTTGAACACCTCAAATCTAGTGTTTTCACGGTTAAAAGTTAAGATTTAAAAGATAGAAAGGTGTAGGAGTGCGTGTAGATCAAGAAAGTACAAGAAGCTAAGAGAAAACTTACAAGAATTGCGAGAAATCTGAAGAAATAGAGGCTGGTTCGAGTGGAGAGAGTGTGTGAGCTGACACTTTCCCAAAGTGGAAAGTGATGGGTATTTATAGGGTTTCCCAAAGTGGAAAGGGAAGAATAGGCTGGTCGCTCGGGTGGCAACTCGCCCGGGTGGCAGTTCGGCCGAGTGGCGCCTTGGTCGGGAGGCTGCCTGGTCGGGTGGCAGTTCGGTCGGACGGCACCTGGTTCGAGTGCTCGGTGCGACGAGTTTTACCGTTTCGATTCGCGTGTAGCGCGTTGCGATGCGATTCGAGCGAGCGATGCGATAGAGTTGCTTATCAAATTACTTTTAATCCCAACTACTATATCTAACATACAATCATCCTACTTTTCCTTCGTTTGGCGTTTGCGATTCGATTTGCGATTGAGTTTCGATTGCGTTTCGATTGATCACCACATAAACATAAATAAACATGCACAAGTAACACATAGAGGGCACACACACATAAACAGTATCCAGAACACATATTTCGAGTTGCGATTCGTGTTATGATTCGATGTCGATTTGATTGGCATTAGGTTGATTATTGTTTAATTAACTTTATCGCATTGTTACTTCTTATAATTCACAGTCGTAAGTCGATTAAATAACGAATAATACATGTCGATTACTGCGATTTTGATA